>PVLD010010465.1:0-70664 GCA_004027595.1 Dinomys branickii | reverse complement strand
AGATTTTCTCAGCCTTCTTTGCAGTCCAGAGCTTTACTGGAGCTTCCTTTCTGACCAAACTCACAACATTTTAAATCATCCTGCTGGGCTCTTTGCACTTGATTCTCAACATAGATCTGGCTAAGAGCCCCCAACAACAGCCATGCCACTGCCCCAACATTCGACTACCTTGAAATTTCTTTTGCCAGATTAATCAGTTCGCTGCCATCCTTAATCTTAGTCTTAGGCAAAGTCTCTGGACACGAGGAAAATGCAGACAAACTTTCTGCCAAACCATAACATACATCGTCTGGAGTCCAACAACCAATGCAGTCCTTTCCAACAGAAACCTTCTGAACCCGGTCTTTACTGGCAGGATTTCTATTGGCCTTCTGGTCTTCTGAACTCTGACCAGAATCTCCCATACAGAATAGCCGAAGGCATTCCAGCGCATCTCTTTCAGGCGACATCTCCAAATCTTTCCAAACTCTTCCCACAAGTCATTTCCAAAGGCTCTTGAACCACATGGTCAGGTATAGTAACAGCAACGACCCCACTTCACTGGCACCAAATTCTGTCTTGGTTACTTTTCTTTCGTTGCTGAGACAAAATACCCAATGCTCAAAATGAATAAAGGAAAGGTTTATTTAGCTTACAGTTTGTGGAGGTTTCAGTCCATACTTGGCTGGTTCAGAGGCAGAGTGGCACATGGCAGAGGGCAAACTGTTCATGGCAGCAGAGCACAGTAAAAACAACCAGCAAAAGGGAGGAATGGCAGGCAAGCAGCTTCTTCTTTTCCCTTACATTGTAAACAGCCTACCCCCACCCAGGGGGTGTGTATCTCTCACACAGTCTCCATGCCCTCCTCTTCCACGGGCTCAGGATGTATATAAAGTAAGAACCCAGGCTTTCTGCTGAATCACTCAGCCAAACCTCTAGACTCCCCAAGTTGACACAATGTATCAACCATAACACCCAGGGATGAAGTTAGAGGCTTTGATTCAAGCACTTCCTCAAAGCCCATTAGCACCCAATCAGTTCCGAGTGCTTCTTTAAATCCATTGCAGTCAGCTACTGTGTAAAGCATCATAGTTTTTTTAAAAATCATCTGTAGGTGTGTGGTGTAATGAGCATTCATAGCTGAGTTCAGGGACGGGGCCATTGCAAACCCATGGCTTTGTTTATATGACTGAGGGTTTTTGTACCTACTATCCCACTTTAGTAATGCCTATGCCTGTACCCAACGATGTCCGCCTAGTAGCAATCAAAGAACATTAAGCAGCAATCCATTAGTGATGACTGATTTATCTGATTATGCATTATCACCTGTTGTTCCAAGTCTCTGGCACAGTCATGAGGGGAAGCTGTTAACTTTGGCTCCTCAGATAAGAATAGGAATGTTAGAAGCAGTGATATCCCAAACAGGATGTTGATGTAGACCAGGAGAGAACAAAACGGCAGCACTTTTAAGGTGACATTCTGAGAAAATATTGTCCGGGCAAAAATAAACAAATAAGGCAGCAGCATACAGAATTAAAGGTGTGACCTTTGGATGATGACGTATCTTCTGACTCTAGGGAAGTCTTCATTTCTCTGAACCCTGGTGTCTTCATACATAAAATATTTGTAATAACAATACCTGCATCACTGCATGGCTGAGGAACATTCAATGTTATTATTTTTCAATTATTAGCATTGTCAGCTTGGGGAAGTTTTGAGATGTTTCTATTTAATAGCACTGAAGTGGCAAAATGCGCACTTTATTGCGATGGCTTTTTGGCCACTAAGAATTCACTGATGAGAAGGGTTACTTTGGAGGAAGCCAGACACTGTCTACTTATGTGATTTTAGACTGGAACCTAAGGCTACTGCTTGGTGTTAAAGGCAGGACACAGACAGTTGGGGATATATTTCTTTCATAAGTATCATTTGTGCTCCGTTCCCAGGAAACATTTCAGAGTACTGCAAGGCTGATGAGACAGTGGGCTGCTGCGGTTGTCATGGTTACCAGCGGCCTTGGAGCTAAGGTCTACCCCTGAATTTTTTTTTTTTTAAAGAGAATAAATAAGTAACAACATACCAACAGCAAAGACAAAAACAAAACACAAAAGCAATAAAAGCAATACAGGATTTCAAAACAAAGTGATTGGATTAACAGTGGTTTGTTATATTACATATAATTTTATGAGAAGAAATCCAGGTCTGTGTAGTGTAGCAGGGATGAAAAAGGATTTGATTCAGAAGACTTGGTTATAAATCCTTGTTCTGAGATACTTGATAGATTTATTGTCCCAGGAAAATCACCGTAGCTTTCTTATCTGTAGAGCTGAAATAATACCTGTCTGACAGCACTGCTATGAGAATAGAATGTTACACAGAAATGTCCTTTACGAGATGAAAGAAAATCTAGAAATTTATCATTTACAAAATACTGTAACTTTTCCAGCCCTCGATACAGTCAGGGTGTGCTTTATCTCTCCCCCCTGGGTAGCACTCCTTCTGAGACATCTGTCCACCATGCAGAGCCACCTCCCTCTTTTTTCATTCAGATGAGTTAAACCTGATAAGTCAGTTAAACAATGCACAGAATTCATTTGCCCACGCAACCAAGAAGCTTAAGCCAGGTGCAGATTGAATCAGTGGATTTTTAAATGCCATTTTGGATTCAATTTCATCCCGTCTCCCGATTCTGCATCCTGTGATCTTTCCTGTATCTTTAAGATTCTTGAATGCCAGTCACTCCCAGGAAGGTACCTGTTTTCACATGGAGCCTGAGAAGTAGTCCATATCTGAGTCCTCTGACTGTAAAGACTGAGGCTTCTAGGCTTTGTCATGTGCCTGTCTTTGGGCCAATCATTATGGCCAAAGGCAAGAAATGTATGATACACATGAAGCAATGCGTGGTCACTCACCTGTAGTCCTAGCACCCTGGGAGGCTGATGCAGGAGGAGCGTAAATTCAAGCCCAGTCTGGGCAACTTAGATACTTAATAAATTTGTCTCAAAATCAAGAAACAAAAATGGAAAAATGGCTGGAGATGAAGCTCAGTGCAAAGGCCCTGTGTTCAATACCCAGTACCATTAAAAACCAAAATAAACAAAAAACCCAATTAACATGTAATAATTGACTAGAAGAGGTATGAATAAGAACTTTCCCAGTTAAACTGTCTAGGGTATGAAAGTTTTCACCTAAAATAGAAAGATCTAGTCTAAAACTACTTAAGGACCTAAAAAGGGGAAAGAATTCTAAAAAGAAGAAATATTTTTTCTTCTCTTTTCTTCTGTACTGTCAGTGAAAACTATCCCAACATTAAGTCCTTCTGTTATTTTATTCTATCTAAAATATTGTCATAAAGATTCATATATCCTCACAAAAATTATAGCAGATGTATTTTTCTCCTAATTTGAGTCCATGGAATATAAGAAACAGAACCAACCCAAACATACTGCTACGGTTATGTTTGAACACGTCTGCACTTTTACAGTAATAAGCCTGATGATCTCTCGTCTTACTGACAAGCCTCTGACACGTGAGTCTGCAGTCGTACGTGGTGATGGTGAACAGTTTCTGATCTCTGAAGTCTGAACCTTCCTTGGGATGATCTGCTTTTATGCTCCTTGACTTCTCTCTGGGTTAAGCAGAATCTGTGCATCTGACATCCACGGTCTTTATCAATTCTATGGAAATAATAAGTGTGATTAGCTTTAACATCCTTTAATTCTTGGCCTTACAGAATTAAGAGGACAATATAATGATCCTTTCCAGGCCATGCCAATACTCTTATCCTTTTGGTGCCTTGTGTGGGTAACTCTACCTACCACATGTAAATGTAATTTACTAGTAAATTAATGAAGAATTTGTGCATCAAAAAAGAATTTCTGTTCCAAAAATGATTTAAGAATGAATAAGGAGGGCTGGAGGTACAGCTCAGTGGGGTAAGTGCTTGCCGCTAAGCACTAAGGCCCTGAGTTCGATCCCCGGTCCCGGAAAAAAAAAAAAAAAAGGAATGAATAAGGAATACCTAATTTTTAAAATAGGAAGGATTTAAAATCATTTTAAACAAGCAAAAGGGAAACAAAATTAGGAAGAAAAGATACCTCGAGAATGACGTTAGCACATGTATTGTAAGATTTTAATCATGGATTTAAAGGTGCTTGCTAGACAGGCTACATAAGGATGTCCTTATGCTATAGCAATAAAAAGGAAAACAGAGTAAGATCCAACTGTGAAAAAGCCCACAGGCTGAAAACAAAGGAACTCACATGGAGACGACTATACTTTTGATGTTGAAAGGAGGGAAAGTTTTCTTCCTTCGAAAGGTGCACATCTTGAGCTCCTTTACATTTTTACAGGACACTGTGATCATCTAATAGTAGCGTAGAACATTATTTTCTCTTCCTATGTTGGTGGTTCTAACCCTTAAAATCTAAAACTTTTCCTTAGTTTTGAAAAGCAATCATTCCAGTAGCTTGCTGGTGTACGAATCACATAATATTTGAATGTTTTAATTATGTTGTACCATCGCTTACATAAAAATATGGGCAGATTGGATTGCAGTATGTAATAAATATTTATGAACTTTCCTCAGATTGTTTAACATAAAACTACACATGAAAAATGCCACATCTTAAAATGTAGGCTTTAGTTTTTCACCACATAAGAATTCTTGTGATTTATAAACCATTCTAGTGGTTTTCCCTGAGGTAGATATTATTTTTTTTATGTCAAAGCCTAAAAATTAAAAAGATGGGCCAGTAGTTGTGCCCCACTATAAATGGTGGCTTGCCGGGACTGAACAGAGGCATCCTGCCTGTGAATCTGGCATCTAAGAACATGATGTAGATTGTCATGTTTGTCCAGTTAGATTCACTGAAGCAAACCTACTGTGAATGCGAGAAGTCATAAAATGGGCCTTTTCTCTACAGAATTGGGGGATTTAATCAAGGCCTTCAGACTTAACTATGTCCCTATTCTTTTCCTCTTTTGTTTTGAGTTTTCTTTTCCTTTTTTGTTTTGAGTTTTCTGATAGAGTCTCACTAAGTTGCCCGGTGAGGCTCCACTGTATGATCTTTCTGCCTCAGTTTCCCAAGTGTGATTATAGGTGGGTGCCATCATGCCTGGCCATTAAGTGGGCTTTTAATGTGGATATTAAAGTCAACAATAAGCATTTTAAAAATTATATGTAGCAAAAGTTAAATTGAAGAGTGGACAAAAGTCTGGTTCATTTGTTATCAATACAGATGTCAAGTTTTAGGGTTTCTAATGTCGTCGGTAGTACCATCAAGACATCTGAGTTTTGAGCTAACTAAAATCCAGACTGCATAAAAATTTAGAAGTATGGATTCAAGCATGCCCCTTGAATGTGGGCATAACCTAGGCTCCAAAAATACAGTCTTACAAGTTAAATTATGACTCCCTGGATTTGGTAGGATTGAGAAGAAAGTGATCTGAAAAGGAGGACCCCAAAAAATCAAGGTTATATTAGGCTTCACATAATAGAAATCCAAAATAAGGCAGGCTCAAACAAGTAGGCATTTATTTTGTTCTCACAATAATCACAGAGTGAGTACAGACCAGGCCTGGGGCGTCATGCTATCATACGTAACGGGCTGGGTTTGTCATTTGCTAGTGGTGTGACCTGACAAATTCCCTCTTGCTGTGGGTCTCAAGTTTCCTCATGTATAAAACAGGTGCAAGGATGTCTGCATTATACAGATGTTAAAATTAACAAGCTAGCTTATGTATGTCAAGCACTAGATTTGGCTCAAAGTACATTATTTAACTTTCAGAATTATAGACAAATATATAAAAGTAAACAGCCTCAAGCTTTCTGAAAAGCAAAGGCGGAACCCCAGTGACAATATAGAGCAGCAGTTGCCAGGGAGTCGGGTTGGGTTGCAGCTGATTCTGAAAGGATACAGAGGAAGTTGTGGCTGATGATGGTCAGTTTTGGTGGTGACCACAACAGCATATGTTTGTCAAATTGCACAGAACTGTATATTAAAAGACTGGGTTAAGTGCATGTGACTAACAGTTTAATTTGAAAAATGTGACAACATAAAGCGAAAGCATGAAGCGAGAAGCCTGACTATTCCATTGATTAGCAGGCACGTGCTAATGTGCACACCAGTACACACTGGCTAGTTATGCGTTTTATTTTTGGATGTGGAGATAAATGTAAGTCACTTGGACAGTGGAGTCACAGATTTTTATACCTAAGGAAAGCTCATCAGTTGGACAGCGTATCCTCATTAAAGCTAGGAAGTATTGAGTCCTCCAAGACGAGTTGTGGGACCAAGACAAGTGCAAGATTGGTTTTTGGGCTGCATTGTGGTCCTCAGAGTGTGTCCTGACCTGCAGTCCTGTGCATTTCTGTTACACTGCAATTTCCTTTGTAACTAAAAGAGTTGCTTTTCATAAAAATGTAAAAATACTAATTCTAGGCACACATACAGGGTATCGAAACATTTAGTGCTGTTCTGAAATATAAGCTGAGTGGAATTTAGGGAGTGACTTGAAGTGGATGCTGGAACCCTGATGGTCACAGCAGCACCAGTGCAGTGGGTTACTTTACCTCTGTGTGTGACTGGGTTCCTATTTCTCATTAAACAATATATATAGCTCAGGCATGAAAATTCTGGACTGTAAATGAGAAGGCCAGCGTGTCACCTGAGCCTCGCCACGCCAGTTCTCTGAATGGAGGTCAGTCTTGCCCTGCTGAGCTCTTGAATTCTCTCATCTGGCTTGGACTAGATCAATATGTTTCAAATCTTTATTGAGACCCCATTTAAACATGAAATCTCTCACGGACCCCTAACACATGCAAAGGTGAAGGAAAAGCTGTTTGACTTTTAGCAGAGTGAGGAGACCGTGGTCCTGCCCAGTTGGCATTCTCTTTCTGTCTACTGCCTGCGGACCTTTGCCTCCCTCCCAGTTTATTGTCTCCTGTGAAAGGTTACCTTTAATTCTTTTCTCATTGGAAATACTCTGATCTGTGAGATCAGCAATGAAAAGAAAGTCATTTCCCACCTGTAAGAAAGCCTGAAAATTACAGATATTATGTAAAGTACTGTGGACACAATCGCACTTTGCTTATGGATATTTTATAGGACTCAAAGAGCAAAAACATAATAGCACTGCTTGTAGTAAATTCAGGTTGTAGAACGTTATCACCAAGCCTGTCTCTGTGAGGGAAATGTGTGTACGTGAGCTCTAGCGCCCCGAACTAACTCCTGTAGCAGCACTGGCGCTGTACAACTTGTATATTGAGCATTACTTGTAAATAGAAGAGCTAGAGAGGAGCTGTAACATATGATCAATCTGGTGTCAGTGCACTAGTACTGCCTGGATACCATTATTCACACACACAGAGAATAGACAATATGCAGACGTACTATTGCACTTTCTACGGTGGCGATCAGAAAGGCAGGGATAAGATTCACTGCAGGAACATTGGAGAAAACTTCAAATACTGGTGATAGGATGTGAGATGTGATAGTATGTGAGATATGAGGCAGTCATTAAAAACTTACTACAGTAAAAGATACATTGCCAATACCCCTCTTCACAATTCTCCCCTCGCCCCTTGAATGCTCTCATCCTTCTGCTACTCCAGCCTTATGAAGCAGCTCTGGAAGTCCGCTTCCCTCTGTGTCTCTAGGTGCACTGTCATGGCTGCTTTCACATACTAAACCAATTCCAAGTATTTACTTTCGTGGCCATTTTCACCTTTGGAGAAAAGCCAGAAGTCACACAGTGCCGGATCCAGTGAATAAAGGGATGAGGACACGGCACTGTCCTCACGAGCCTGTGTTTCCATTGGACGACACTTGGCAGCAACAGTTGCCATTTTTTGATCCAATTTCGTTAACACCCTCGTGAAGAGGGCTTCTAGAAATGCCTCAAAAGTGCAAGAATGGTGGGAAAGTGCACTTAAAGCTGGGGAAAGTATTTTGAGGGGGATTAACCCCAATATGCCTTTTACTTCAATAATTAAAAAATGTTAAACATAGACCATATCTTTGTGCACACCTTGTGATGAAATGATAACATAAATGTCCCAGAGCTGACTGACAGAAGCCAAGACATAGCAATGCTGTTTAAGCCCAATTGTTCAAGTCATTTGTAACACACAATTCAAAAAGAGAAGACTGACCCTCTAATGGAATGTTGCTGTAGACCTGGACAAAACCGTCACCACTGGCAATATTTCAGCTCACTCAAAGTTACAAAAATGGGGTGAGTTCCAATTTAAAACGTTGTGTATTTGGAACGCCCGCGAGAGGCTATGATAAAGATACCCTTCAATGCGGTGACTCCAGCAAAACAGGTGCTTAACAGAGCTAGAGACACGGGCCTGGGCCGGGTTACTCAGGAGCCCAGGTGTTTTCTGCCTTGTTGCTCTGCCTTCCAAGGTTGTCCCTGAGGGGTGGGTGGCGCTGGGCTCGGACTCCTGTGCTCTCGGCTGGGGGATGTGAGGAAGTGAACAGGAAGCGGTGCTGCACACATTATTCCTGCGCAAAGGTCGTCGGGAAGGAGCCAAACATCTGGGCACACGGGACTGCAAGCAAGGCCGCGGGATGCTGTCCGTGTTTGTGAGGCTGCATCTTGAGGAGAAGGGTGTTTCTCAAAGGGGAGACGGGGTAGAAGTCACTGCGCCTGCATGCCAACGCTTTTGTGTAATGGCATTCCGGTTTACGAATAAGAATGTCGTCCAGGATAGTGGAATGGAGTAAGAGAGGTTTCTGGCAAAGAAAGACCATTTATGAGGAGAAGTTAGTATCTGTTGCCAGGTAGCATGACTGTCCTAAATGCTGCTGATGTTGTCCTGGTTAATTAGGGTCACTGTGAGTCAAGGTCAGGGTGCAAGATCCACTTCTCTTGAATTTTCTGGCAGTTTAAGAAGCAGCTGGTCAAGTTCCTGCAGAATCTAACAAATAGTTTAATTTTCTTCTCACTTCTGTGACAGGATGATAACTATGCAAATGTATGTCTAGTTGTTTCTCACACTTTTTACTCTGCTCCAACTCCCAGAGATTAAACTCCCAATTCTTTCTGAGAAAATGACAGGAAATAAGTCTGACCTATCTAGAGAAATCTGTTTTTATCAATCTTCACTAGTGGATATACCACCGGTATTCCTGACTTCAGATTAGATGCCTCAAAACTGTACACCAAAATTAGCACTAACATAAGGTACTCTCAGAAGAAGTCGCCCCACGCTTTTACCCTTCTTTCAATTGCAGTATAGCTAATAATGTGAAATTTAGTCTAGAAAAAATGTTGGTGGATTAAATAAATATTGTTAAATAAATAAAAGTCTTGCCTGAAATGTAAGTATAGCGATTTCTGTGTGGATGTTTGCTCGTTCAGATTTGCAGTGATACGAGCTAGGAACTTTCCACTCTGACCCAAACTCTGCCTCAAATTCCTGAGGAGACTCCTGCAGAGCACGCGCTGTTAGCATTTGAAAGATCATATCCTGACGTCGCCTATGGAGACTTAGCTCAGACTTGGGTAATTTTTGCAGCTGGGGAGAACCTATACCTTGCTGGGGAAAATCAACATGAAACAACTGATCACTCATCCAAAAATAAGAATCCGGACTGAAGTGTGGTAACTGAGGAAGGAGCACGCTGGCATCAAAGGAGAAACGTGCAGCCACAGCGGTGCTTCTGAGAGGCGGTGGTTCGTAAAGTAAATCCCTCGTGTTTGGGAGTCACTGCTTTCTTTGCGTTTTATTAAACAGAGTTTTGTTTTCCTGAGTAAAAAAGAATCTTATTTCCAAAGGGCTCTTATCCTGCTGTTTGTTCCCCACATGAAACTATCCTGGGAAACAGCAGGGCCTGCTGTTCTGGAAACTGTGTGTGGGATTCCTTAGCTTAAGATCAACGTTCTGTGACTGTGACTTTCTATTCATACGCTTTTATTTTTTAAAACTGCTGAATAAGAAATTGTGTACTTTTATGGTAAGTAATGTGGTGTTGTGAAATATGGATACACTGTGGCATGGCCAAATCAAGCTAATTAACAGATATCCAACCTCACATACTCATTATAGTTTTACAGTGAGAATCCAGAAAATCTATTATCTCAGTACATTTACAGTCAGTCACTGTCTTGAGATGGAATAGCTTTCATATACCTTTCAAATTGAACATTTCCGCTCTTGCTTTGACAGTGCATATACCAAATTTAACATTTCAAATTTCCATTTTAGTGTGCAGAGTTTCGTTTATAAAGCGCTTTGTGAAAACAGTGTATTCTAGCTTTCGTGGTCCATGTGTGTGATAACTTTAATATCCATGACAGTTAAGTGCAATTATTTCATCCCTCTAAAGATGCTATTTTTGTGTCAGTTCCTGCAGGTGTTTTCATGTCTTTGCAAAATGACACATTTTGATGCTGTCTTGGTCAAAGTGGTAGACATTTTGTAGCTTTCTAGAAACTTTATATTCATGCAGTATCAATGAAAGATAAAGAAAATGAAAGTGAAAAATAAAAGCTGAGCCTCATGGCTTGTGCTTGTGATCATAGCACCTGGGAGGCTGAAGCAGGAGGATCGTTACAAGTTTCAGACCAGCCTGGACTACAAAGAGAGCTTAAGGCCAGACTGAACCGCATAGTGAGATCCTGTCCCCAAAAGCCAAAACAAAACAAAACAAAATTGCCTTATATAAAAATATTTTAGTTATTATGTTAGTACTAAACTGAGGAATATCTCAAATTTACATTAATTTGTACATTCTGTATTAGCATAAAGAATTTGGAATCATACATGGGGATGTAGAACTATATCTCCTTCCATAAAAAAAAATAAAATTAAAAAAGCAACACCAGGGATTTCCATGCGAAAAGGACTCTATCTCCTTCCTACCAGAGAGAAACTGCGCTAACATGACAGAGGAGCAGCCGCCAGTTTCAGGAAGAGCAGTCAGTTCGTGAAGACACTGAACAGCCTTCCAAAGCGCTGACTCACCTGGGTTTTAGCTGTATATTTTGTACTGAACTTTCCACAGAGTTGAATGCATTGCCAATGCCTGATTTCTACCCATGTAAAGTTAAGCAAATAAAGCTGTCCTTTCCTATTCAGAGTTAGTAAAAAGATTTATATTTTGTTCTAGTATTATTCTTTTTACATAACCTTTCCCTTATGGAATTAATTTTAGTACATGATATGAAAAGATAATCTAAAACGTTTCCCTAAAATAGTTGTCTCAGACTAAAGTTCTCTTCTTTCATTATTGATTTTATTTCTTTATAATGTATAGCATATTATTAGAGTACATAATTTCAAACAAGTATTTCTAGCACATGTACTATTTCATTGATACGTCTACTTTTACATTACCATTGTCTTTAAATTAAAGCAGCTTTATGGTATGTTTTAATATAAAGTTGGACTACTTCTGAATGATTGCTCCTTAATGAGGGAACTTATGTAGAATTCTGTAGCTATGTGTTCACATGTGCCCACACACAAGCCGTTGGAAAACTAAGTCACCATTCGAACCTCTCTCCACACCTCGGCCCTCAGCCAGAGGAACACCACCTGCATTGTTTCAGCTCCTTCAGGAATCTGAGAAACGTTAGCATCTAAACTACTAATTCAGTTTTATCTCCAAATTTTATGAGGTAGCACTCAGACTAGCACTACTTATATCTGAGGCACTGTCATATTACCATTGCCAGTTTTAGGATCATAATATATAAAAGTTAATAATGTCTAAATCTTTTCTTAGGAAATAAAAGTTGATTATGTTTTAACCTATGCTCAGCTTTCTTTTACATATCAAATACTATTCTTCTCTAAGAAGGAGAAAGATACAGTATTTATTTGAATTAATATTCTGCCTATGAAGGTCAATGAGAGGTGCAGAAAACAGGCTGAGTAGCATTTTCTAAAATTTAGATCAGATGAAACACTTTGTATAAGTGTACTGTATAAAAAGCAATTGGTAATAATTGAATAATTGGACTTCAAATTCATAACCAAGAGTAAAGGCAGCAAAACACATGAAATAATAAAAATATCCATTATCCACTCTATACTATTTATAATAACTTCAAATGGTAAGAGATTACATTAAAAATTTAATCCATTAAAATTTATTGCCTATAAATTGATAAATTACAGTTGTATGTATTTGTGGGGCACAAAGTGGATCCTAAGATTTATGGATGTGAGGAATGATTAAATTAAGCTAATTAATATATCCATCACCTCAAATATGTACCATATTTGAATTTAAACATTTGAAATTATTCTTTTATTGATTGTGATATGTCAAATAAATTTTAATTCATTTAGACACAGTGAGCATGTATATTTTCACTTTCTAGGTTGGAGGTATTGAAAAAATAAGGTATACAGTAAAGTTTGTGATTTTTTCAGTAGTTTGGTAAGTTGATTTAAGAAAGTGTTTCTCAGTCATGACGATATAGGATCAAACCAAGTGTCTGTTAAAAGATGAGTGGATAAAGACATTGTGAGATTATCTATCTATCTATCTATATGATGAAATGTCTCTCTGCCATACAAGCACAATTCTGCAGCAACTTAGGTGCAGTTGGAAACCATTATGTAAGTAAGTCAGACACAAGATGACAAAGACTGCATATGCTGTCTCATGTGGAAGCCAGAAAGTTGATCTCATGGGTAGAGTTCAAGTGCGGTAACTGGGAAGCAAGCCTGGAGAGAGGCAGGGAGAAGCCATGGAGAAGGACGGCTCATGGATACAGGGGTCAGCTGGAGAGGAAGAATAATTCCCAATATCTTCTGTGGCACAGTAGGACAGCTATGCTTGACAATAATTCATTGTATACTGTATTTCAAAATAGCTAGTAGAAAGGATTTCAAGCACTGCCAACAAAAAGAAATGGTAAATGTTTCATATAATGGATTTGTGAATGATAGTAATCTGATTATTACACCCCGTGTACATGCATTTAAAGAAATGTGTACCATTATTATGTATCAGTGAAGGATAAAATGAAATTTTGAGAAAAAATGATTTTTTTTGTCTATGGCATACTAGAACAGAAGTATTTTTGTTTATGATAACAATGATTTTCAAGAGGAAGAAATATGAGAAAAAGTGTATGAAAGGTCTGTTCTAATTTTAATGTAAATTATTCACAATCTATGTAATGTGTTTAATATGATTTTAAAAGGCAGTAGGGCTTTTTACTTATCGAGGGCTCCCGGGCTGGAGGTACAGCTCAGTGGGCTAAGTGCTTGCTGCTAAGCACTAGGGCCCTGAGTTCGATCCCCGGTCCCGGGGAAAAAAAAAAAAAAAAAAAAAAAAGGGCTCCATAGTATAGGCTTGGGTAAAAGACCTGTCATTACTTTTCTTCAAACATGACCAAATATTTTGTCTTATTCCAAACAAGTGGATCCCCCATAACAAGAAATGAAGAATTCATATTTTCATTGTGAAATCACAGCATCTTCTGACGAAGGAATTCGGAACAAATGTTTATTCCTGGACATGACTTCCTGATGTCCCCTTTTGTGTTGCAGGTGAAAATGCTCAGGCCACAGGGCTGACCCAGCAGAGGATGCGGGCAGCCGCGCTCAGGCTCCTCTCCAGGGGGCAATGTTTCTCAGCGCGCGACGGATTACCAAAGAGCGCGTCTTTCCACACAAACTATAATCACCAAAGCAATTACACCGAGCGGAAATGAATTCGTACAAATGGAGGGCGAGGAACAAGCAGCCAGTGAACGTGGTCTGGAGACGGCTTTTGGGCGCTGATAATTAGAAAGGCACCCAGCAGAGAGGTAGTTTGTGAGAACGCATTGAAGCTTCACGGCCAGTCTTATCCTCTACAAGCTGGAGAACTCGGGTTCTTTCCCAAGGTTTCCTGTCAACTTACACTGACACTGAAGTTTTCATGCCAAGGACTTCACATTTTCAAGATGAAGTAGAAATATTATTTCAATTACGAGGGTGATCGCCAACACAACCTTGTAGCTTTCAAGTCTCAGAAGTTAAATGGGTCTAGGATTCATAAGTGCCTCATTAGAGAGGACCAGGAGCTGATATCTCCTGATTGGTCCTCAAGAGCTTAGTGTTTTATCATCTAAATGGCAGTGGCTTTGTTAAAACATGATTAGCTGCTTGATCATGAAACATCATTTTGATTCTGAAATGTTCTTGTGTAGATTTAGAAGAGACAAGGCTGGTGAAAAGAAACTGCAGCGTACTTGTAATTGATCGTGTAGCAGTATGTATTTCCTCAGCCAAAGAGAGTTGATTCCTAGACAATATCAGAAGCACGCCACTGCTTAATTAATAATTGATTTCAAGGATATTCTAAAATTTTGAATTATTTTAATTATCTTGTTGTCAATATTTACTACCCTACATGGATTTTGACTAGGAGCCTCTGAGAAATCTGTTTGCATAACAGGCCTCAGGGACCTTTTACTTGTTTAAAGTTCCTGGATCTGAGCTTCCTACCAAGTGTGTCCCTACTGCACTGAGCCTGTTGCTCTGACTTTGTGCATTAGTATCCCTGGGCCCCAGAATTCTACCACCACGAGGGCCGTCACCTGAGCATCCACCGGAACAGCAGCTGCCTTGAATCTCAAGTCCAAGGTGAGAGCGCAGCAGCCTGGACAGCGTCGGCCACCCCTTCTCGCACTGTGGCACCTCCCTCCCGAGGGTCATTCGGGGCCTTTCTGTAGTGACAAACGTGGTAGTTCATTTATGTGCACTGCAAAAGGGAGACGTGGACGGCTGGGGCATCTGTTTGCTGAGTTATAGTCAACCTCGGATAGCAGCTTCTGTTAGGATCTTGACTGTCTGAAAGTCTTTATTGAAATGTGAAGCTTACATGCTTCAATAGTTCTTCTGCTAAAGATTTGATTTTTATATCTTGAATTGATTTTATATCCTAAATTAAATTTCAGATATTTTGTTGAGGTGGTGGATGGATAGTTACTTTTCTAAAAGAAAAAATTATTTTTCTGTAGTTTGGCTTTAGAAATAATCCTAGCACTTGGGAGGCTGAGGCAGGAGAATCTTTGCGAGTTCGAGAAATGCCTGGGCTACAAAGTGAGCTCAAGGCCAGCCTGAACTGCACAGTGAGACCCTGTCTCAAAAAGACCAAAAAAAAAGAAAGAAATAGAGTACATACTTTCACTTTAGGACTTGATTTAGGGTATTTGAAAAGTATATCCTTATAAGAAATATTATTTAATATTATAGAGTGATGGTTATGCCTTATTCTAGATGTAAGAGTAAAAGGCAGAGGTGAGTGGATCTGCATTCTGTTCATGTTTGAAATTGTTCTCTCTGCCGAGGCAGAGTGATAATATTCAGAGTACAAGGGTTCCAGTGAACTGCATGGGAGCAGCATCTCGGTGAGAAGAGCTTTCAGTTAATGACTGTCAGGCTGAAGGGCCCTCTGAGAAAGCTTGGGCACGGTGCTAGGACAAAACTGCCAAGCCAGCGGGATAGTATAACAACGCCCATAGAGCCTGCATGTCGAAGCAGACATTATCACAGTTGGTAAAATCGCCATGGATGGAATGATTAGAAGCAATTTTGGGTAATCCAGAGAAATAAAATTAAAATGAAAGGACTATAAACATTAGAGTTTAATCCTGTGGTTCTAAGCATAAGCCAAAATAGTAATCAAGCAAAACTGTGGAACTATTGTGGGCATAAATCATTTTTCTAAAATGTGTTTGCCTTGGTACAACCCTTGAATGATGCATCCCCCCACCCCAGTGGGTACCGATTTATCAATGGAAAATTTCTAACTTGAGAAAATGATTCTATCTAGCACATGAGCTGTATAGATAACATGCATTTGTGGAGTGATGGAGTTGTTATGTTTTGGAAGAGATTTATATAATGGGAAAGATTTTTATAATGTATATTTCAATATAACAGAGCTAAGAAAAAAGTTGAAGTTTGGTTGACCTAATTTTAAGTTTAGTTAACTTTGAAAAGAGTCTGTTAATATTAGGAAACTCTCAAAAAATTAAAAATAGAAATTTCATTTGATCCAGCTCTCCCTTTCTAGGCATCTTCCCAAAGAGCTAAAGACCCCACATTACAGAGGTACATCACACCCGTGTTTACAGGGGCATAACTGCTAATAGTGGACCTTGGAAACAGTGGATATGTCCATCATCAGACGCGCGGATAAAGAACATGGGGTGTTTATGCACAGTGGAGGACTGTCCTATTCTGCCATGAAGAAAGATGATAAATTTGAGGCATTCATAGGCAAATGGATGCAACTTGAAAGCATAATTTTAAGTGAAATAAGTTAGGTACACAAAGTCTAAGATTCTGAAAGCGTATTAGACTTAGAGCTGTGTTTGTAACATACAGCATTCTTGTTTAATGACTGAGTTACATTGTGTACATTACAAAACTCAAATAAACGATCACAGGAAATATCAGCTTGATGATTTTGCTCTTATTGCATAACTCTTACCTGCAGCGCTGTAATGTACAACAGGACGTAGAACTACAGCACTGTCCGGTGCAGTACACCAGCAAAAGTCACGTTACGTGCTGTAGAAGAAGCCACGATGAGGCCGTGCTGCTACTCATGCTCTCGGTCCTGAGTCTGAATGGGGGTTGTTAAGCCTGAACGGTGCACCTCGGATGTGAGTCTGCCTAAGTGTTAATCAGATAGGTCATTAAACAAGGAATGTCTGCATTTATATTTTCTTTTCTTGTTGAGTATTTTCATCCCAGAAAATTTCATAAAACTTGTTTTCCAATAGCTTGGAAGTTTATTTGGAGTTATTTCTTTGTGTCTTACCACTCCTTTAAGTATGAAGCACAGTCCTAAAGCGGAGGAGGTCTTGTGTGGGTGGGAAGCTCGGTGAGTGGAGACTGCCTAGACTTGAGAGACTTGTGTTCAAATCTGGTGTCTACCCATCTCAATTTATTCCTTGAAGTCATTTGATTGGATCTCTGAGGTCTTGTTTATTTTCTTGAAGGTTTTAACTTTCTGATGAGCTAGAGTTGCTGACTTTTCAATATAAACATGAAGGTCTTACTAAGGTATAAGCAAAAGTATTTTAGTTATTTGAAAGCTAGTAAGAGAATGCCTTTGGATATTTGGGCCTTTCTTGCAAATTAGAAAGTTTTAAATAATGGCTGGTCACTACATCTGTCTTTACCTTTGTCATCCAAAATTGTATTTACTGGATTTAATAGAAATAATGAAGAGTTTAGCAACCGGTTCATCTCCTTCACTTTCTTTGGGACAGATAAAAAGATCATTAAGTTATTCCACCCAGTCAGCTAAAAAGCAGATGTGCCTTCCTCTACAGAAACTCAGGATGAATTTGACTTTCTATCATTTGTAACCTCCAGATACATATAATAAGTAAGCCGGGGTAAACAGTGTACAAAGTGTTTAGGGTTTGGTATAGAAATTCAAGCAGTCTGAAATGTTTCAGGCTAATGAATCAGAAACTTAAACTCCAATGCAAAATATGAGCCTTTCTAGCCCTTTTAGTTGGAAAAAGCTTCTACGTGTTATCCTCAAGTAAAATAGTAAGTGTAATAAATTTCTAGGACTTAAAATCCTGTCATTTTAGTTTTGAATGAGATAAAGAATAAGGTAAAGAAAATTAAAAGTCTGAATTTAATATCTGTAGGAAACAGTTCTTATTTTCAGAGCCAAGTTGGATTCAATGGGGAAGAAGTAAGTGTACAACCTTCTGTTGATTAATAAATTACTAAAACTTGAAAGAAAGGCCAGTTGACAGAAAAAGACTAAGTGAAGATAAAATTTCAACTTTTATAAATTTTGAAACTGATGTTCTAATGGGTCCAATTTCTGGATAAGAGAAGAGACTATTTTGAAGGAAGGAAGACTGAACAAATTCTTACAAAATAATGGGAAAATCATGGCCAAGAAAGTGAATGAGAGCTATTGAGATTAAAAACAAAAGCCCATTAAAATGTGAAACTTCAAAAAAGAAAACAGCCACATTAAAAAAGAAAAATGCTCCCCAGCTACCGATAAGGTGCTTCAGAGAAATGTGTCAGAAGCCTGGTGGCAACTGAACATTTTCTAGTTAAATACAAAGATGATCGCCCACATGGCCGTTGGACTCTTACACGTAGCTTCCCGTAAAGCTGCAAAAGTAAAGCTGTCACTTTGCTGTAACAGCCAATATAATTATCACGTAAAGAAAGCCCCAGTTTTCCATAGTAAAAAATAAATACTTTTAAATAAAGCAGCTTTGACTCCTTCAGTTTTGGTTGCTTTATTTCCAGTATCCGTTAAGGTTCTTCTAGATGTCTTAAAACAGCTGAGCATTTTAAGAGTCATTTTTTCTGATGATTTGCCAGTCTTTGAGGATACATGTATCATAAGAGAATTGAGGCACTTACTATCATAAACCTTATATTCCAGTATTGAATGGAAATCAACCCACAATAAATAATAATTAAAGGAACAAGAAAATATCAGGTAATCTCTCCGTAGAGAATCCAGTGGGAGGGTATAGCAGCTAGTGACAGGAGTCTCCTTGGGGGGGCTAAGCTTACACAGCATGTAATAAACACATGCACGTGCACGCACACGCATAGATCTGTTTCTTTCTTTTTTAGTTAATATACATACAGAACTTTCATTGAGGAGAACATGTATTTCACTAAGACTAGATCTTTTTCTTTAGTAAAATTTAATGCTTTTCCACTTTGACATTTTATTAATTTTGTTTTAGGCGAAAACAAGTTAAATATGAAGAATGACAGTAGTATCCTTTTGTGGTAATACATTTATGTCACATTGAATTAAATCACTAAAGTATATGAATAGTATACACTGTGAAATAATTTCAGAGTTTAAAGAACTTTTGATGGAAATTGAGCACAAGCTGATTAAACATGTGCCATGTTTTAGATCTACACTGTTGTCCAGCAATCTCATTGGCCCGGAGGTGGGGCTTCTGGAAGGTGACTGGATCCCGGTGTGCTGTGCACACCAGTGGGTTCATCCGTTCGTGAGCTCTCAGCTGAGTGTGCTGTGAGGAAGGTAGGAGGAAGTGAGTCACAGGGCTGTGATGGGGAAGGTGGATTCTTTCTCCCAAACCCTTCGCCTTTTTGCTTCTTGGCTGCTGTGGTGGACAGTTGTCCTCTGCCAGGCCCTCTGCTGTGCTCATGCCTTGGAGCCAGCTGACCGTGTGTGGACTGATCCCTCTGAAACTGTGAACTAAAGTAAACCTCTCTCCCTGTGAGATTAGACTGTGGATGAGGAGTGGGTATTTCTATACAATGGAGTATTACTCACCTATAAAGAAAGATAAACTCATACATAAATGGATTCAACTAGAGACCATACTCCTAAGTGAAATAAATCAGACCCACACATGTAAACATTGTGTTGTCTCCCTAGTGTAAGTACCTGAATGAGCAAATAAAACTGAGAGTTACAATAGATATTGTGAAATGGAAAGAAACTGCTCAATAGGATAGAACAACTAGGATGAGGGAATGGAGAAAAGAAAGAAGGAAGGGAAATGTATGAATATATTTAGAAGAAAATATATAAATATGTATGTATATGTATACATATACATGGGTTAGCTAAGATAATTGTACTACTAATTTCTATTGGTTTATTGAAAGGAACAGTTCATGTTTGTTTGATCAATCTTGCATACCTATAGCTAGTAATCTGAGCAGCTATTTTGAAGATAACAATAAGTAATACAACAACCATTGCTGATTTCCTATCGTCTTGTTTTCAAATTCTGTATATTTTCATAGTTTTTGTGTTGTTTTGCTTTTGTCATTTTGTTTTTTTTCTTTTCTCTTAAAAAAGAAAGATTAGACTGTTGAGTGCTTTGTTCCATTACAGGAAAGTGACTATTACATCATGCATGCACAATGTTTTGTGATATTATAACATTTATTATAACATATTTTTACTTTTCTATTTGAAAGAGAGAATGAAACATTAATATCAAAGTGCAAGTTTTATATGTCAAGATTTCTCCACTCAGCCCTATAAAATGCATCATCCCTAGACAGGGATCTCATTCCATCATTCACAAACCTCATCGTTTTTACTTTGTGCTTGATATGTTAAGCAATAATTGAAAAATTTCAAAAATTACTACTTTTCCTTAAAAATTCAGTTTCTTGGTTTTATTAGCCCCTTTAAAAGTCACTGGAATGATTTTAAGAGTGAAATAATTTAAGTGATCATTATCAGCTTAAATTTTCACCTAGCCACTGCTTTCGCTGAGAAGCTTTTTTGGTTTTGAATAGTTCTAAGGCAAAATCTAGACTTGGTTTTACTCATTATATTACATGACAGTTACTTTGATGTTATTCAAAACTGTCTGGGGTACTAAGTTCTTAGCAGGGATTTGGTCAGTAATTGGCAAACTTCAAAGGCCTGGGCTTCTGGTCTGGATGAAGCTTGATTAGTCTGGGCGGCTCCGTGAATTTTGGCCAACATCTCTGCAGTCTTCTCCAGCCTTTCCCTGTCTGAACACTTCCTTCTCCATCCAGCTCCTCAAGCTGAGTATCATGGTTTTGAATTTCAGTTTCCAGCCAAATATTCTGGAAACCTGTCTTTTCAAAGACTGATAGGTCATACGACCAATTTTTTTTAGGATTTTGTATCTATCATTTTTTCTTTCACAGAGCACTTTTCCTTTTATTGGAATCGTGAACTTTTAGAACTGTATGGAAGAATTTGAGATCAATTAGCCAATTATAGTTATATATGTTTGAAAAATGAATTCTTTAAGGTCATATAGTTACATAAACTCAGTTGTTCAGTGGTGATACAAGGAGTTACAATAAAATTATAGTAAAGGATGAATCAGATAATGTGCTAAAAATATCTGAATTAATGTTTGCCCCACTGATGCAAATCCAGTGAAGGTAATTATTGCACATCAAATCACAGAGCGAGTGAGGGGCAAAACTGGCAGCTATGCCCAAGCCTCTTCCAGTTCAATATCTATGCTGCTCACAGAGATCTTTGAATGCTCTCAGATCATTTTGTGTTTCCCCTAAAAAAGAAAAAGAAAAAGAAAATAAAATTATCCCACTCTTATTTGCATCAATTCAGAGTTGCACATTATCAAATGTTTTAGATGAAATTGTGGTTACTATCTATAACTATGTATATTATCACTTTTCAGATGCATTATGCCTATCTTCTAACAACTTAGTCATTAAAAGAAGATAGACAGAGAGAATTCATTTCTTCTCAGTATTGGAAACCTCTAAGGAGAGCCTTTGAATTCTTCTTCATATTGTCATCTAAGATTATGATGAATGTTGCAAGTCCTTTATTTCTTATTCATTCGTTAAGTACCCTATAGTATACAAAATAAGTTACAATGATATATTTGTCTCAGGATTTTTGTATATATGTATTTGTGGCATATATTATTAGGTGTGATCATAGCATTTGAATAATTGATGAGATACCTGTGCTTTATGTACATTAACTCCTGACTTATTATTGTAATCTAGTAGCTGAAATTTAAGGACAATATTTTTTTGTGTGTCACTAGCATTCTCTTGTCAGACAGTGGTGGTGAACCTAAGGCATATGTGCCACAGGGGGCTGTTTGTTTTCACTGAAAGGCCTAAACAGTTCACCATCAGTGGGAGGCTTATGATTTCAGTCCTTGAAGGAAATTGATGTTGGATTTTTCCTTTGCTGTAATTTATCCTTGAAGTGTTAATGATCGTATCATGCATTGAAAAACAGAAGTATCTGCTTTTTTTAAAATACGGATTTCAAATAACTTTGTTATGTTTTTTACTAATGTGTATTTTAAATTAAAATTCTTAAAAGCAATTTTTGAGTCAAGTTCATGGATAATCTGGAGAAGTTCATTGATGCTGAGATATATAAAGAAATTAAGTACACCAAGTAGAGCAGCTTTAATCTCTTACAATATTAGGATGAAAGAAATTCAGAAAATTCATATATTTCCAACAAGCCAACTACATAAATATTTCCAACTGGGTCCACAGAAAAAGTTTTAAAGTGTTCCATAAACATTAACACCATAAATAAACATTTTTTGCTGGTTTTCTGAAAATAGTTGTTATGGGTTACATCTGGAGTGTCCTCCAAAATCTCCTGTGTCTGGAGGTGGGAAGTGGAAGGTGACCGATCGTGGCGGTGCCATAGCCACCAGTGGTCCCACCCACTAATGAGTTCTAGAACTAAGTGTGCTCTCAGGAGGCTGCTGCTGGTTAAAGGTGGGTCACTAGGAGTGTGACCAGAGGCTGTGTCTTCCTCCTCAACTCCTCACGTGTCCCCTTGCTTCCTGACCACCATGATGTGAGCAGCCGTCCTGCGCCAAGCTCTTCCACCATATGTTTTTGCCTTGAAGCCCACGGACTTCTGAAATTGTGAACATTAGCATTTAAATTGTGGATGTGGGTTCTGTGTTGGAAAAGTGGCTAAGACAATATTGCTTATGAGTGGCTCTGCCCGAGACCCACTCAGCCCTTGTGGCGATGGCTCAATGACAAGACATAATGGTGCCTAGCTACCTTTTCCTAAAAACCCCTGTGGTTCCTCTTACCCAGCTGCCCTTGCCAAAGCCTGCATGAGCGAAGGATAATCGAATCCCTCCTTACTACAACACCCAGAACCGCCTACATCAGGTACTCTGTGGCCCCTCTCTTCCGAGTGCATATAATCTCCAACCTGTTCTTTGTCTGCAGGGAGCCAGTGCAACTGTTCTGGTGCTGACTCTCTCCATGCCCGCATTAAACTTTTATGTCTTCCGGTTTATCTCTCTTTTTCTTTGCGTTGTGCTAGATTGAGTACATGATTCTTACTCAATCAGCTTTCATATAAAGTAATTGTCACCTTCTCATTGCTGGGACAAAATGCCTGCCACCCACAGTGTAAAGGAGGAAATATTTATTTTGGCTCATAATTACAAAGGGTTTGGTCCATGGTCAGCTGTCGCAAAGGCAGAAACATTGGGTTGGGTGGTGTTCATCTGCCATCCCAGCGTTCTGGGAGAGGTTGAGGCAGAATAATTGCCAGCTGAACCCAAACCTGGGATACCTAAAGAATTAGCAAGCCTTCTCTCAAAAAACAGAATAAATGTCTGGGGATGAAACTCAGCACAAAGGCTATGCTTGGATTCAGTCTCCAGCGCTACAAAATAAATAGACAAAGGAAAACAAAACAAATGACCCAAACTTTCTCTCCTCTCCCCAAATCCAACCAGCCAAAGAAATCATGGCAGAAAGGCACAGTGGACTTCATGTCCTTTATATTCAACTCTTGGCACCTAAGAAGAGCCAGAGAGGGGCTGAGGGACCAGTCATATCCCCAAGGTCAAGCTTCCATGACCCACACAGACATATCTAGACATGTGTGACTGCTGCTGATCAACTAGGTGCCCATCCAGACCCGCGAGCTGACATTCAAGATTGACCATCTCATTGTGAGCTGCATAAGAAAAATACCGTGTGGTCAGCATTGGTGCAATATTGAGGAAAGCACACCTGAGGACTGCCTAGAATAAGGGAAAGGCCAGAAAGCAGAAAGAAGTTCCTACTTTTACCATTCTGATACTCAGAGCCCTGAAAGTATAGAGAATTCAGTAAAAAGTAAAACTGCATGCAGTGAGTGATTTAACTTGAAACAGTATTTTCTAAAAATTCATGTATATTTTCATTTAGATGAAATTAGTGGTACACTAAATAACACTCAAAGTTGGACTTTTATGCTGGGGAATATTAAAACTTTCTGGATGCATGTGGCTTCTTAAGATAAGTCATAACCTGTTAACCTGACAGTTTGCTGCGGAGATGCTTTACCTGCAGCTCAGCTCTTGGCTTTTTAAACTAGATCTGAGCACTCAGTCTTACTACTTCCTGCCTACAATCGTTTTCCAACATGGGGAGCTTTGCCTCTTTGTGATGTCAAGACAAGAATTTCTGACTGTTCTACATCAAAATGTTATTTGATTATATTTTCTTTGCTTTACAAACTAGAAGGTTTCTCTAGTAACGTAGTTTTGATTTTAAATGTAAGTATTTATATATTTCCAGCATAAAAATGAGGAAGTAAAAATCCAGGCACCTGGGACTTGTTTTACTAGCAATGTTCTCTTAGCATGTGTAGCACACGTAAAGCCAACCAAAGTAATTCTTTCCTTAATTTACTTGGTTTGTCTGTATTTCAATAGTTGCCAAGCCACCTCTATTTGTAGATGTATTTAAAGAAAAAATGCTGTGCCTATGAATGAGGCTAACTCTGTCCATGTGATTCCGCGATCATTCAGGAATTTACAGGTTATTTCACGTATTTAAGCTACTAGGCTCTTTGTGCAAAGCTACCCCCTTAGGCTGAGGAACAAATCTCTACCTATGACTGTGAAAATCACACTCTGTGCACTTACATTTATAAAGCTCAATATTGAATGTATCTATAGCTATAGATATATCTGCATTGTGCTAGTTATGTTACTGCCTTTACTTTGGGAGTTCTCTTAAATCCTGTAAGTGCCTGCAGATAACATAGCAAACTAAGTCAATTTTAGCCCAGAGTTTAAGGACCACAAGAATCTGGTTCATTATGTTGATATAGGAGGTGAAAAACCCACAAAATAGATGATTTACAGCTTTCACTGAAATTTAATAAAGCTTTTCTGTGTTATCTGGGCATTTGTTAGAATTATAAGGCTTAACATGGAGTAGAATGATTCTGATATTAATTTGCACTGCTCAATTTTCCTTTTCCAGGTGAGTCTATATGGGAAAAGGAAATTTAAAAATCTAGTAAAAATCAAGATGGTTTAGGTGAAAACCTTTGGTATTCCAGGAAAACTGCTTGCCAGAGTGACTTAAAAAGGCTGGGGAAAAATCAGAATAATTTATACAAAATTTCAATACAATCTTTCCTGTATACAAAAAGACTTTACTGAGAACATGGTCTTTGGAGAGAAGTCAAGCTGGCTTCATATTGCAACCTTGTGCCTTCTTAGCAGTGCAACTGGATAATGCACCCCACGATAAGTTCACAAAGTTGATTAACTGGGGCCCGGCCCAAGTGAAGGAGGCAAGTCGGCCCTGGCGGCTGCGAATCTGGAGAGTCGCTGTGTCACCTAGATCAGAAGCCATTTGTTTTCATGTTTTGTGTTCTCAGACTATTAGGTTTTTCAAAAGATGGAGAGAGTGAATACATGTCTGTATTCAATCATGTGCTTTTTAGTGTTGGCAAATAATTAAACTATTCACAAACACTTCTTTGCTTAGAAATCAGCTTGTCAGTTTGTGGTCTATACTCTGCATTTCTATTTCTGCATGAGGAAGAATAGGGGTCTTTACAAATTGAAGGAGATAGTGTCAGGGTCAGATCTTTACATATGTAGGCTTGGTTTGCTTTCAACTTCCCTTCTCCTAGTTGGTAAAATACTTAATATGATACGCATCCACAGTGCAGCTTTTAGCTTTACTGTTTACTACTTTTAGCTTTTGTGTTACATTGGATTTATCATTTAAAGCTGTGACTAGAAAGCAGAGCTTCCTCATCAACAATGAAAACTCTTCGAGGAAGGTGTCTGCATGGAAGGAAAAGACCCACTGGCACAATTACTCAGGTTGCTCTCAAGATCTGTTAGGGGTCCCCTGGTGGATACATCGCACCCACATGGGTGATCAGTGAACCAAGATGCCTCTCTGTCCTCCCATTTTCTTCACACAGTGCCGTATTGCTGGGTGCAGGAGGACATGTCAAGATACTTCATAGGCATTTAGCATCTGAAAACCTGTGCGGAGTCATGGAAATGTGGGGTTTGCTGTCAGATGTATCTTGGGTTGAATCTTTACCCTGTAATAAATTAATTCCCCCCATTTTTCAGTAAAAATGGGGATACAACTATTTACCTGGAAAGGTACTATGGATGGTTAAATGAGATAATTTATGTAAAAGAACTCGGTAGATGTCAATTGTTCTTTTCTCTATTATTTCTACTTTAAGAGAGGTTCCTCTTTATTAAGTAATAGTTGGTTAGGTTCTCAGGTAATCTAATCCTGCATTTGTAAGTATATGACATTATACTAGATTATGTAATATCATTTGGCCCAGATTTTAAAGCAAGATGAATCTTTGGTTCTGGACATGTCAATACCTATAGTATTTGACTTAAGTATTTATTATGATTTAAGAATATTTTATCTATAAAGCAGCAAAGTTTTCTATGTTTTGATTTTCAAATGGAGACTAAATATGAATCAGACAAGTGAACAAAATATCTTGCTAAAGTATGACACTCTAAAACTCTTGGCCATAGCAACCCACAGTCAAGCGCTCACATGACTAAGTTCTTTGCTACGACACCTATTATATCTTATCCTTCCCTCAAGAGATTGTTTTACCTGTGCCACTCTCCTACTAGCAACTCTGCCCTGATGTAGTCTCAAATAGCACTGTTCAGAGTCCCCAAGTAATAACAGATATGTAGTATGCTGCATGGAATGACCCTTAGATGTTACAATAGTTCTAGGAACATGACTGGGTGTGGGGAAGCGCACACTTAGACACCGTCTTTTTTCATATGCAGATTGATGTGACCATAGTACTATATTAGCATGTATTTCACTCTCAGAAATAATGCTCAGTATCTAATAATGCTCAGAGTGATATGATGGGCAACATGAGCCATTAGTAGTGATAATTGGAGAAAATTAGAGAAATGCATGAAATGAGAGACATTAAATGTTAATAATTGTTTTTCTATGATAAGGGAATTAGGCAATTTGCTTTCTTCACATATATGTATGTTTTTCAAAATGTCACATTCATAGTTATGTATGCTTTTGGAAATTTTTATATTGGATAAGTATGACTTGTGTACTAACATGAAACAATAAGTAAAGTTATTTTCACTGATAAAAGCACAAAGTTTAGAGAAATGAGTCAATATATTTTCTCCATTTTAAAACATAAATTGTAAATTCACTTTCTTTTTTTTTTTTTTTTTTTTTTTTTTTTTGGCGGGACTGGGGATTGAACTCAGGACCCTGCGCCTTCTAGGCAGGCGCTTATTCCACTGAGCTATATCCCCAGCCCCTGTAAATTCACTTTCACTTGAATTAAAGTAATAAGAATTGAAGTGGAATTTAAGTTTGCCAGACTAGCATGAACATATTTTATTCAAGTATTGTAATTCCAAAAGTATGAATCTTAAAGTAAAAAAAAAAAAACCCACTAAAACCTTTTGTGAAAGGAAATACTACAGTATACTGTAGGATACAGTTGCAGAAACAACTAGACAACAATTAGGCTGTAGCAGGGAGCCACTGTATGTGATAGTATAAATGGTCTTAACACCTAGTCATCTTTTCAGGAAAGTTTCACATGAATATTACCCATAATTTTAAATCCAGCAACACCTTTTGTCACTTTATTTTATTTCTTTCCTGTTTTTCTGCCTTGATTATTCACATTTTGGCATACTTGGCCCTTAACCCCCATCACATGACAAATTCTTATTCCTTTTCCTTTTGATGTCATCTATTTTGGTCAGTTTGACTTCTTCACTGTCCTGCAAATATCCTCAAGTTCATTTTTCTGTCTGGTTAGAGTTTTGCAGTTTTTCAGTATGGGCTATGCAAAGATTTACAAAATAAAAATAAAATTAAAAGCCAAGACTGTTAATTTTTAAATTGATTGTAAAAATATAAAAGCAATTTTAGGTCAGAGGATGCACTTCTATTTTAGAAAGGTATATTTAACCCTTCTGAGATGGAGGCTGGTCTGAGAGATATGAGCAGATCCTTCTCACTACTGTGAAGGAATTTTGCATGGCCCATGGCCTATTAGCTCTGCAGGGTTAATAGATTGCTAATAGACATTTTATATGGGTTGAATAGATGAAAAGAAGTTATATAAAATCCATGTCACAAAAGGGAAATATGTCACCTTGGCCTGTTTTTAGTAAGTATAATGTCATATTTTCACTGAGAGGACTTTTTAGGGTAAGAACAGAAAGGAATAAGATGGGACCATTTGCCTGGTATATCCAGCTCTAGGATTGCTGTGGCTTTTCCTGGGATAATGTCACACTCCTTCCATGGAAATGCCTACTAAAGATATTATATATTATCTGATGACTAAAGATGATACTAACCCATTAACCATTTGGGTTTGATGGCTTTAAATTGTGTTGATATCCTAAATAAACAGCAAACTAAAAGCTTGATAATAGGAAGTAGGGAGATAGAGCTTTCCCAAGAGATGGAGGGAGAAAAAGAGGGGAAGGAAAAGAGGAAAAAGGAAGGAAGAGGTGTTATGCGCAGGCACGAACTGCACACAAGGGGCGGGAAACAGCACGTGCTGCAGACATGGACTAATGATGGACCTCTTCCCCAAAAGCCCCGTGTGCTGCCGAGAATACAAATGTGTTACCTGCTGAATTTTTATAATGTTAATAGATTAGTGAAGAGGAAAGGTAACAGGTAGACAAGTTGGTCAGCCTGTATCTTCCCCTGGATTTGGACAAATCTGTGAGAAACACTTCTCTACTGCTATGCTTGGAAACAGCGGTTTCCAAGATGATGGGTCATTAAGGGTGGATTCAGGCTCAGTCAGTAACTGCAATATTGTAGTAATTACAAATTTGGTACAATTACAAACCACAGCTTTAATCTGAAGTATTTTCTGATTTCTGGATCTCCTTTTGATCTTTCTGTAGTTAATTTAATTGCTGCATTTTGTCCTTTGTTGCTTCTTGCAGGAGATTTTTATGAATGACTTAGCTCTGATTTCAGAATATCCTGTATTCTTTAGAAAGTTTGAAGTAATATCTTCTTTTATTTTCCAACCATTTGAAGTTTATTATTTTAAAAGCATTTGCAGCTAGAGAATCTAATGATATATTACTTTCTGAGCAAAGTTGGCTGGTAATAACAATCTACTAGTTTTATTCATGATAAAAGTAGAGTATATAGAATTGTACCATGGATCCTCATTGAACTGAGAATTGCTCAGATATGTGATTCTTATACCTATATTAATTAATCAGGATTACAGAATGGAGAATATATTGCTTAATTCCATGAGAGGGGCAGATCAGAGCATATAATTTTGCTTAATCTGAAACATTTGTCATGTTTATCATTAATATAAATTATAATTCTACACTATCAGGTGTTATTGAAAAATATGGTGAATCTTAAAATTAAAAAGTTATTACAGTAAAAGGGACATTCTGTTAATCTCCCTTTTAACACTTCCCCTTGCTTTGAAAACACTTAGGCCGTCATCTTGCCACTTCGGGAAGCCATTCTCCAAGTCCTCCTTTGTGGGTATTTTTAGAGTGATGTTCTGGCTGCCTTGATGACTTGTACTAACTCAAAACATTTCCCTTTCATGTTTCCCAACCTGTTTCATGGTTGCTTTGATCTTGGGGAAGAGCGAGAAGTCACAGTGTGCCCCACCTGGTGAATGAGGGGGTGAGGATGTTATCCTGCCTCCAGGGACCTGGCTCTGTAATGGATGGCCCTCAGAGGCCACAGCCAGTGTTTCTTGGCACACCTCCTAAAGACACTTGGGAAAGAGGACTTCAGAGCTGCTTCAGAAAATGCCCTGGTGGGATGACCATGTTTAAAGGGTGCGGAGGACTTCAATGGGTGTTAATGGTAACATCTTTTCCCGTAATAACTGTTTAAAAAATTTAAACATTCATGCGTTTCTACCTCATTTCATAGATTAGTCTCTACTACCTTGTGTTAAACAGAAGTTCTAGACATTAGTTTCCATGCCAAAAGGCTGATTTACTTTGCCGAGAAAAATTATGGCAATCAGAATCTGGTATAGCTTTTTTATTTTTACATGCCAAAATATTTGAACAAAGATTGAGTTTTAACCAATATTAAGTTATTTTCTAGTAATAAAATGTGTCAAATCATAACTCCTTTTTATTAATGTAGCTTTTAAAATGGACTAGAAGACAGAACAAAGTGTGTATAGCTGAACATTTTAATAATAAGTAATTTTAGAAGGTAAGAAAATTGTGATTGGAAATTTCAATTGGTACTTCTTAGGAGCCAAATGGACTCATACTTCATAGATTTTATAATTTGTTAAGTAACTCGCTTAAAATTGGACAGAATTTTTCCTCTCTGGGAGAAACCAGATCACAAAGTAATCTACATGGTAAAGTAAAAAATGGAAGGTTTAAAAGATTGTGAGATTTTTGTGAAGGTTTATTTTCCAAAATGAAGCAGCAACTTTTAATGCACATTACATGTTGGCCCCCCACTCACCCCTCCCTCCCTCATTGCCTTCCCATTCCAGAGTCTATCTCCCTCTTTCCTACCATCTTTCTTTTATTTCACTCTTTAAATGATTTATATTTCATGCATCTCATATTAGAGAAGCCATGACATTTCTATGTTTGATTAATTTTACTTAGCATTATTTTCTCAAGATCCATTTGTTTCCCTACAAATGACTCAAAATTATCCTTTTTAAAGAATCTATTGTGTATAAATACCACTGTTTTTCTCTATTTGCCTGTGGTTTACTGCGATGTGTCCTCAGCTATTTTTGTGATGACCACCTCTCCTTCCATCCCTTTCCTATGCACTAAACTCGGCTTTCCTATGGGCTAAAGATGTGCATCTTTGTATATTATTTGCCTGTCTCTTGTTGCTACGAGGTCAGTAGTATTTTCTTGTGACTTTATCTTGAGCAGATATCAAACCTCCTAAAATCTACAGTTGCTTTAGAGTAGCCAATTAACCAAACAAATGTATTATCTTGTTTTAATTAATAGGAACTAGTGCAATATGGTGTACATTGTTCACTCAATTTGCATTAGTCAGCTGTTGATCACTTTGACCAAAATGCTTGACATCCACAACATAATGGCAGAAATGATTCATTTGGCTTATGATTTCAGAGCTTCAGTCCATGGTCAACTGGCTGCAAGGCAGGAATGTCATAGCAGAATGACTTGGTAGAGCAAAGTTGCCCAGTTCATGGTGGCCTGGTGCAGAGCAGGGGGAAGCACCAGGGCGGAAGGGGTCAGGGGCCACACATAGTCCTCATGGCTCCCTGACCTTACTAGACAGGAAGAAGTGTGGCTTACACATATCCTAGGCACTCTTCAGTTAAGCTTAACCATCATGTAAGTTGAGACTTTGAGAAGTATGACTCTAAGAACTAAAATACTAGAAGTCTTTTGTTAGGTTTTTGGGATCTTCTATGTGGAGTATCATGTCATCTGCAAATAATGATACTTTCACTTATTTCTTTCCTATTCTTCTTCCTTTTATTTCTCTCTTGTCTAATTGCCCTGGCTAATGTGTCTAGAACTGTATTGAATAGGAATGGTGATAATGGACATCCTTGTCTTGTTCCTGATTGTAGAGTGAAAGCTTTCATGTTTTGTCCATTTAGTATGATGTTGGCTGCTGGTTTGTCATAGATAGCTTTTATCAAATTGAGGTAAAGACAATCTACTGTCACTTTCTGTAGGATCTTTAGCATGAATGAGTGTTGGACTTTATCAAAAACTTTTTTGGCATCTGTTGAGATGATCATGTGATTTTTTCTTTGGTTCTGTTGATATGGTATATTACATTTGATTGTTTTGACATTCTGTATTGCTTTTTTAATAATTATCTTTAAAATAAAAATTAAAATACTGAAAATCTTATCAATAAAACTGTAGAGAATTTGTACATGAGGCAGCTGACATTGGTTCCTGGAGTTGTGGTTTGTTACTGACATTTATATCCGTATTTCTGACAGGAATATTACTTTTCTCTGGTTAGATGAGTGTCTTGGAAGAAGCAGAACTTCAATTTTGCATGTAACTTGTAAATAGCCAACAAAGAAAGATTAGGTAGTACAGGTGCAAAGAACCCCAGGATGTTCAAAGGAGTGAGAACAGAAGCACGTAGTGAAATTACACTGTATTAGAAAGGCACATACACCGGCCTTGTTTCCTTTATCCCCACCCGGGGCTGGCAAACTGAAGTCAAAGACTGTGTCTAACCTTTCACTTAGAATGGTTTTTACATTTGTAGAGGCTGCTGAGGAAGAAACAAGATAGAAATGAGGAGAGAGGAGAAGGAAGAGGAGGGAGAGGGAGACGAGGAGGAGGGAGAAATTGCCCGTGACAACAATCTAAAATGTTTACTATCCAAACAATAAACATTTGCTCCTCTGTGATATGTATAGCTATAATTTCTTTTGTTTAATTGGAAAGTAATAATTGTGCCTTTTTCTGGATGCAGTGTGATGTTTTGGTACATTTATATGTTCCTTGATCAACAGTAAAACTGTAGAATTCTGATCTATCATTTTTGATCAAGAAATTAATTTCTTTACTTTTTGCTTGGACCAAGAAGTATCAGTAGAATATGGTATCATACAATCCTAAAGATAATTTTAAGAGATGTAATTGATTGACTAATGCTACAGACTGAATATTGTTTCCCACAAACTCTTATGTTAAATACAAACACTCAATAAGATCTTATTTAAAGATAAGTTTTTAGAAAATTTATGTAGAGTTCTAATATGATAAGACTGTGGCTTTACAGAAAGAGATTCTCTGTCTCTCTGGCTCTGTTTCTCTCTCTCTCTCTCTCTCATTTGAAAACATGGTGAGGTGATCACCTAAGAGCAAAGAAGAAAGACTTTATCGAACACTGAACCCCAGTGGACTTTGATCTTGTACTTTCTAGGCTCTAGCGCTGTGAGAAAATAAATTCTTGTTAAGTCACCAATCTACAATGTTTAGTTATGAAAGCCCAAGCAGACTATGAATATTAGTTCTAATTATATAGTTATCTTCCCATTATGCAACATATATTAGAATAAATATCTTCTTGAAATGCTTTAGAACTCTCTCTCAAGGAAAATTTAAAAATGCAGAAAACAAAATAATAGCCTAGAAGTTTTGTGATTGGTGCTGTGTCTGTATCACCTTTAAGAACCTGTTAATACCCAGAATATAACTGCCTCTCCTGATCAAGGGCGAGCATAGCATGGCACTTCTTTCAACATATCAGACTCCTTAGGAAACATTCCCTCATTCAAGGGTGCAGCTCTCCTTTTAATTGTGTACGGGAGACATTAAATGGGATAAAGTCTCGGTATTACATCTGAGTCAAAGGTTATTTTCAGATAGCAGCTCATCACTCAAACTCCACTTCCCTCTTTCTAACTGGCTTTAACACGGCCATGCCTTTCACTGCTCCCAATGCTTTACAACAGTTTCTCTGACTTCTAGTTTCATTTGTATGATTAAACTTCATGGTAATAGTTTTAACTTTCCATTTATGTTTTGTCTTGTTTCACACTTCAAAAAGCTTCATAAATTACTGTGAAATTATAGTTACTCATTGGCAGGATGAAGAGAATTAAAATAAGTGGAATTTAAGGTCATGAAAAAAATAGCCTGTGGGTGTTGTGGACATATTAGGCCATTTCAAGTACAAGACAGTGAACACAGGAAGAGGTACAAAGGATCATATGGAAACTTTGGGTTCAGGCAGAGGCAGCTCTGAGGCAGAGATATCTGTGACAGTTTCACCTCTTTACCTGGGGCCCACAGAGGATGCTTCCTTTGCACAAGCCTGTCACACTCGGTCAGGATCTAAATCAGAAGAGAATGGTACGAGTGCTGGGGCAGTCCTTCGCGCCTTTTGTGTGCTTGGTCAGCTAGTAGCTATATTGAGTTGAACTTTGAATAAACTTAAATGCTTTCAATGGCTGATAGGAACCTGGTGGCTAGAAAAATAATCAAATACAAGGAAACTCCAAATAAATATCATTTTTTGCCTCTAGATAGCAACAGAGTGAGGAAATTTGATTTGAGAACAAGACTGGTAGGATGCATTTTATCTCAGTTCTGAACACACACACAGCCAAATGAGCTATGTGTAACACACCTGTGCACATGTACACACTCACACACACACACACACACACGCACGCGCGCACATGCACACACTGAAATGAATAGGTAAATAAGAAAAAGGTCCACTTTGGGGGCCATAGTGGGTTTTGGAGGAGAGAGAGATACATCAAGTAAGCACACCAGACACCAGGGCTCCTCACCAGCCCCAAGTTTCCTACTACCAGGACTCTGACTCAAGCAAGGCTAGGGTGGGGGCCTGAAGAAACAGGGTCTGCATGAAGACTGAGGAGAATGACCCCTTTCTCAGGGAAGCTGCTGTCACTTGCACAGGTAAAACAAGGCACATTCCAGCTGTGGCAGTGCCTAGCCCAGACCACATGGGGAGGCCGCACATCCTTTATTCACTCAGGTCCTGGCTGCAGACAGGCCAGGAGTTGAAACTGTAAAAAGCTGAGCACTGCCCTGGGAATACTGGGTCAACCAGAGGAGCTGTTTAACCCAGACGCCATAGAGTGCAAACTAGATTTATAGCCAGTGTTTGTTTTCTTTTTAATTTACCTATACCTGTTACCTGTTAAAGTGGTACAGCAGCTTGTACATTTCCAACCCCAAGCTGGACCGAGTCTCTGAGTTGGATATCGACTGGACAAGAAAAGGGTATTCTGTTAATTAACAATTCCAGGCTTCCCTGCTACCTAGAGGTGTTAGAAAGCTTATGTTAACTCTAGAAGTTGGGATAGTACTGTATTCTTATTTGACTATCTAGGTTTAACGTGAGTACACACGTAATCATATTATACATAACTGGAGACCCAAAGATTATGATTAGTACATGGTGGCCTCACAGGCCACTTTTCTAGATCATGATTCATCTATCTTTGTTAAACACGTGTTGACCTCGTTTCATGCAATATTACTCTTCAAAACACTGAAATACGAGGCATTTGTGTTGACTTTAAATACTTTAAAAATATTTTCTGCCCCAATTTTTACCTACTTCTATGTTAGAGATGTTTCTGAAAATTTTCTTCATTTCACTGAATACTAAATAGCAGTGTGGTAGAGAAAAGAGAGAAAAGGAACCAAAATCCATGTGCTCCAAACTTGACTGTGTCACAGCTATGCTGCCGAAAGCACTTGATCTGCCCTGTGAAAAGATCTATTCCTCACAGACTTATCCACGTGTTGATTATTTTAGCACTTGATGATGATAACTTCTGAACAGTTATTTACTTTGATGGTTGTCTAACATTGATTTTCTAACACCATTGTCCCTTCTTCATGTTTGGTGATATTTTACGGAAGGAAGTACTTTCACTTGTTCGTGAGTCCATTTAACTACCCATGTCTTCAGGATCAGTGTGAGTTCATGCTTATTTTATTCAGTACATAATCAACCATTCCTACCCTTACTTGTTTTTGAACATTCAGTATCTGCTTGCCTGATATTTTGAGAGCTTAGGAGATTGAGATTTCCTTCCATTTGCTGTAAAATTCAATTGATTTCATCCCAAAGACCTGAAAATGTGTATTCCTAACTATATTTTCAAATGGTATTAGAGTAAGTATTTTATAGAAATTAAAAACAACAACAAAAAGAAATTAAGACATAAGAGTTCCTTTCTCCATTTTCTAAAACAACTGAAACATAGAAACACTGGGAATAGCGTCCTTCCTGAAAGCTGCAGAGAACTTGACAGTCTGTTTGCCTCGGAGGCTTTTCAATTTCTTCCCGTGTTACAGCCACTGAGCACAGGTAGCCTGGAGAGTGAGACATTTTCTATGAGGACCCTTTAAATATGCGACATGAAAGAATAGATCAATGTTTGATTTCGGCGTACTAGCAAACTGTAAAAAGAGAGGAGAATCAGGTGGGTCTGAGAATGTACATTTCTTTTCTTTTCTTTTCTTTTCTTTTCTTTTCTTTTCTTCTTTTCTTTTCTTCTTTTCTTTTCTTTTTGAGACACGGTCTTGCTATGAAGTTCAGGCTGGCCTTAAACTCACTATGTAGCCCAGACTGCCTCGAACTTGCAACAATCCTCCTGCCTCAGCCTCCTGAGTGCTGGGATGAGAATGTACATTTCTTTCTACTGGATTCACTAGTCGCTCTCTCTCTTGCTATGGATAGGAGAATGTAAGGCCACAGAGAGGAAAGTGGTGTCGCTCTGGAGGGGGCTCCGCACAAGAGAGCATTAGCTGGGAGAGGAAGTGTTTCTCTAATGCCTGGATAAATCACTCTGCTTCTCTGAGCCCCAACTTTTCAAAAATTAGTTGCTAGCTGGGTGTAGTGGCGCACACCTGTCATCCCAGCACTCGGGAGGCTGAAGCAAACACCTTTTCGCTGACTTCTCAACGTGAGCACTTGGGTAACTCCAGAGAAAGTGAAGTGTGGCAGGAGCGAGAGGAGGTGCCAAGGACCCAGGCTGCAGGAAGCTGTGAAAAAGGGCAGAAAAAGGAAGCAGGAGACAACGTGAAACCGCAGCTTGGAGGAGTTCTGCTCCGCTGGAAAGTGAGAGAGTAGCTGGGGGGAGGTCGGGAAGGTTTGGAGGAAGAGACAGAGACTGTATCATAGTAATGGAGACGTGGGCAACGGGAGGATGCAGGGAGCAGTGAAGAAAGATACAGTGAGCGCAGAAGGGAAGAGGTGCCTTCCTCATTTTATCAGTGAGGAGGAAAGCCGTGGGCAGAGACAGGAGGGTTTCTAGATTTCTCCAGGGGAGCGGAGTACCTGCCGCATGGTTTGAACTTTCTTTGGGAAGTAGACCACAGAATCACTTGCCAGTGGTGAAATGGGATAGGAAGGGTAAGTGAGGAGAAGGTGAGGATCTGAAAATGGTAGAGAAGGTTAAAAATGGTTGAGAACCTTCGGTGAGTAGAGACACACCTGGCGGGGGGAGGCTGTGGGCCAGGACTTCTGTGCAGTTCCATCTTCCTCTCCGGAATGCTGGCAGTGGGACGCTAAAAGGGGCTTATTTAGGAGACAAATACATATTTCCCTTAATGTCGTTACCGATATTGCCTTAGTTAACTCAATATAATATCCCATTTATTCAGATCATTAGTGTTTCCAGTATTCTATTTTAAATGATGAAGTCTGTTTCTTGTATTTTGTAATAAAACAATTTAAATATTAAAAGCATACACTTAGTTTTCAAGAGAGTGAGATCATTTCAAAACTGCCCTTAGAATCTTTAAGACAAAATTAGAAATAAACAGCCTGCCTGAAATATATTTGAAAATTTTCAGCAACTGAGATGTTGGAAATCCTCCATTCTTTTTAAAACCCTCCCTTATTTTGATCATATGTTTTAGTTTCACATAAAATTTGCTAAAATTATTGAAGTTTGAGCCTACATCTTAGGGTTTCTCTTTGTAAAATAAGAAAGTATTTTCTAAATTGGGGGTTAGCTCAATTAAAGGAATTTTTTTTAATGTAACTGAGCACTTATACGTGTAGACTAAATACTAATGATTTCATTTCTCCTATAATGACAGAGGGTGCTTAAGGATAATTGGATGGGGACTATTTCACAATGCTGTCTTTTTTCATTTATTCCAAACAGAGCTTTTTATGTTTTATTGTCCAGGAAGGAAGAATAGGTTTCTCTCTCTTTTTTTGTTTGTAACAGATATTTAAAGATAATTGCCGGTGTCTTTTTAGTGGGTTCTGGTTTGGCTTCCTGATTCCTTTCTGCTCTGTTTCCATTTTATGGAAATTCATGTCCAGAGGCTCACATAACAAATTTCTTGTAAAATCATCAGGTCTTTATTTTTACTTTTTCTTTGTCCTTTAAAAATTTTTTTTCAGAGTACTGTTAGATCTTTATATTCACAATATCCTGTTACATGGATCCTGAGAAAGATCTTTTTCTAGGTAAACTGAAATGTCCTAATGATTTTGCAGCTTACATTCAGTTTTTTAAAATGATTTTTGCCATTTGGTAAGGATGAGTTCAAGAGCGGGATCTTAAGTGTGATCAACTTCTGACGAGTTTTCTTTATTTCAGTCTCTTTTGACTTAATTTCCAAGAACTGTCTGCGGCGCTTGCCAGTGGCATATGTCTTTGGTGCGCCTTGATGTCCAGCTTGCTAATTGGACTTTGATTTGAAGTTTCACAGTGGTTTTTAAAGAACATAGGGTTCCCTCAAAAGCCCTGTATGGCTTGCATGTGTCTTTCCTTTCTTCTATTAAGGTGCTCAAAATATGAGAAACTTGATCTCTTGGAATGTTTACCCTCAAACAATTGAATAAAAACACAGTTTGGCTTTCTTTAATGATTCACATTTGCAAAATCTTTGTGTTTAGGCCCACAAAGCCCACAAAATATGTTCTTTAGGGTGGAAGCCAAGGATTAATACTTTTGGAATCAGATAGCTAATCCATTTTCCCTTATTCAGTGTTACTATTTTATTTTTTCATTTTTAGAGTAGTGCTGTGATCTGTTGATGGTGTTTGTAATGAATAAGCTTCAGTGATTAACTGGAAATGCTTGTCAGTGTGTGGGGGTGTCAACAGTGTTCTTACAGTCACCGGTCACCTATTACAGTGCTTATTTTGTGGTTGTATTCTGTAATACTTGTCTGTGTATTACAGCTCCCAGACATCAATCTGCAGATTTACATTCCTTTGAACTGGAGAAATTATCCTTTAATTTCACTTGTAAATAAAGAAACATTTAAAGTTACTATTCTAAAGGTTCCCTGTTTGAAATGAGCTTATTTGATTCATGTATGTTTAAATCCTAAATTGTTTTCTGAAATGGCTTACGGCTTCATAACAGAGTTTAAAAAACAACAAAACCATGTTCTGATAGCAAGATGGAGAGTGTAACCTATTGCACTAAGCAGTGTCCTTATGGTGATAAATATTTGTTTGGATATTTTTTCCATTTTAATCTGATCTGGAACAGCACAATAAAAATTTAACAACCCTGAGTCATTACAGTGAAGTTATAGCAGTGATGAACTAAAATCCTGATGGCAAAATTGAGGAGAGAGAACAAAGATTGAAAAGCCAGTTGTATAAAGAGTTCATCCCACATAATAAAAACTCTATGTAATGACATAGAACTTGATAGTCACTGAAATAATCAACTCAATGTAAGGATAGCAAGATCGAGCCGTGCTTTTCCATCTAGAAAGTAATACCTTCAGAAAAACAAAAGGGAAAATTCTATAGAACATTTGGTTTCTCTCTTTAAGTAAGAATTCACTTAATTCCTAATACTATCTACACTTAGTACATTATTTCATTGTGTCATCATTTTTTATTAGTCTGCAATTATTCTGTAGATACTAGTGTGGTGAGACCTTCAGGAAGGCCCAAATCCTACTGAATACATCTTTGCATTCCTTAAAATATTTCATAGAAGTCAACCACATTTGATAAATTAATGAGTACTGCATTTTATTTTGTGCAGTGCTGGGATTGAACCTCAGACCTTCACATTGAGCTTTATCCATAGCCCTTTAAATTTTTAAAAAATAATTTTGAGACAGCATCTTGCTGCGCCACTAATTTGCCCAGACTGAGCTTAAACTTGTGATCTTCCTGCTTCAGCTTCCCTGAGTGCTGAGATTATGGCCATGCACCATGACCCAACAATAAACTATTTTTTTTTTTTTGCGGTACTGGGGATTGAACTCAGGTTCCTGCACTTGCCAGGCAAGCGCTTATTCCACTGAGCTATATCCCCAGCCCCCAGTTTTGTCCTTGATAATGTGTGTCTGCTGCATAAGTTACTTAAAAACCCTCTATTTTGAGTTGGATGGAAATATAAGCAATCAAGCAGTTAAGTAAAAATTGCTTGGATGCTACAGAAAACCTCAGATGAATGCAGACAGCCTCAGTTACCATGAGAGATTGAGTGTTCCCATCCAAAGAGCATTTGCCTACTTCCTGTCAAGCTGTTTCCCGCTGGGTGCTCTGTTTTTCATGCTGACTGAAGAGGTCTTAGAGCATTTGTACTTAGTCTGTCGAGTGACAGAGAGGAAAGAGGAATTCGTAATTTACCACTTTCTTCTTATTTTTCATTACACATGAAAGGCAAAAATCTTTGAAAGTTTACATTTAAAAAAATCATTTGTGTTTCCTTTTCTTGGATGTGTCCAGTATGTACATGTTCCATAGCATATCAGACCTCTTTGTTTTTCTTCATATGGATGTAATAAACACGAACATCAAAAATGTTGAGTGGATAATGTTTATTTCAAAACTTAAATCCATAAATTGAGATGAAACATTTACATGTTATGTGTATTTTTCAGTGATATGGTCACCATAATACAAAATAATAAACTTCAAAAAATATGTATGGTAAACACATGCTTATTCAATATACTTCTTCTCACCCTTAAAATATATGGAGAGTAAATAGAACTTATCCTTAAATGAGAACATCAAGATTTCTTCCCTCAGATTGAACTCATTCTTTAGTTTTTAAAATGCATGTTTGTAAATTAGAATAGTGAGACTCATTTTGCAGAATTAGAAGATGCATAGGACATACCTTGATCATTTTAAATTCTTTTTAATTCTTGTACTCCCATCTTTCCCCCCCCATCCTTCTGATCCCCTTCCCCTGAGCCAACCTTGCAGTTTCTTTTCATTTCTCCATTGTTTTATTCATTAATTTATTTATACTTCATATTCCTCACATAAGAGAAAACATGCAGTACTGAACTTTCTGAGTTTGGCTTATCTCACTTCACATGCTGTCTCGGCCACTTCCCCACAGCTGGAACACAGTGCCTGACTCCCACAACGTAAAGAAGGAGAGGTCTATTTGGATTCGTGGATTTTAGAGGATTCATTTCATAGCTGGCTGCTCCGAGGCAGAAAGGGGATGGTGGAGGAAAAGAAAGAAAAGTCTGAGGAGGAAGCCTGCTCACGTCATTCGGGTCGGAAGAGGAAAGGGAGGAGCGGAAGGGGAGATCCTCCCTTCCAGATCACATCCCAGGGCAGCTGCCCCCAGGCCCCTCCTCCTCACAGCACACTCAGCCACTGAACTCATTGGTTGGTGAGTCCACGGGTAAGTATAAGATACCCTGAGCCCATCACCTTCCAAAGGCCTGTCTCTGAGTGGGTGGGCTTTCCTAGAGCTAAACCATAACACATGGCAGTCTCATATTCCATCCACTTTCCAGCAAATGACATGATCTCATTCTTTATGGCTGAGTAAAATTACATGTGGGTATTCATTCATATCATTCATTTTCTCTATCCAGTCATCTCTTGACAGACATATAGACTGTTTCCAAAGCTCAGCTACTGTGAATGCTGCTATAGAGATGAGTACGCCCTATTCAACATAGTTCTGGAGACACTAGCCAGAGCAATTAGACAAGAGAGAGAAATAAGAGGAATAAGGGATAGAAAGGAAGAAGTGAAATTATCATTAGTTGCAGATGACATAATACTCTACATAGACAACCACAAAAACTCCACCAAAAGACTCCTATAATTAATCAACAAATTCAATAGCATAGCTGGATACAAAGTCAACACTCAAAAATCAATAGATTCCTATGCACAAACAACAAACACACTGAGAGAGAAATTAAGGAAGCCATACCTTTCACTATAGCAACCAAAAGAATGAAATACTTAGGAATCAATCTAACAAAGGAAATAAAAGATCTATGCAGTGAAAACTATAGTGCTCTGAAAAAAGAGATCAAAGAGAATTTCAGATAATGGAGAGTTGTTCTTTGATCATGGACAAGAAGAACCAACGTTGTGAACATAGCCATCCTCCCAAAATCGTTGTTCAGATTCTATGCAATGCCAATTAAAATACCATTGGCATACCTCACAGATCTAGAGAAAACAATCCTAAAATTCATCTGGAACCAGAAGAGACCCAGAATGGCAAGAGTAATCTTGGACAACAAAGACAAGTCTGATGACATCACAGTCCCTGACTTGAAATTATACTACAAAGCTACTGTGATAAAATCAGCATGGTATTGGCAAAAACAGACCTGAAAATCAGTAGAGCAGACTGGAAGATGTAGACACAACCACCAACACACTCAGCCACCTTATCTTTGACAAAGGGGCCAAACAAGTTCATTGGAAGAAAGATAGCCCTTTTAAAAAATGGTGCTGGGAAAACTGGCTTGCCACTTGCTGAAGACTGAAACCATGCACCAAACTCAAGTCAAAATGAGTTACAGATCTAAATATTAAAACAGAAACACTAAATCTACTGGAACAGAAAGTAGGTAAAAATCTTGACATAGGGATAGGCAGAGAGTTCATGAATGAAAACCAAACTGCATGGGAAATACTTCAAAGAATCAATAACTGGGATCTCATCTTATTAAAAAGTCTTTGCACATCAAATGAGATCACCAGCAGAGTAAAAAGAAAACCCATAAATTGGGAAAAATTTTAGCCCACTGTCCCTCAGACAAAGGACTTCCATCTAGGGCATATATAAAGAATTTTTTAAAAATCAGGTCCCCCAAATTCAAAGACAAATTCAATCTAAAAATGAGCATTAGAGATGAATACACACTTCTCAGATAAAGAAATACAAATGGCAAATAAACACATGAAAAAATATTCAACATCATTAGTCACTCAAGAAATGCAAATTAACACAACACTGAGATTCCATCTCACCTCAGAAAGGACGGCTATCATCAAGAAATCAACCAATAATAAATGCTGGAGCGACTGTGGGGAAAAAGGAACCCTTCTCCACTATTGGTGGGAGTGTAGACTGGTGTAACCACTGTGGAAATTGGTCCAGAGATTCCTAAGTAAACTAGGATTAGAGGCCACATTCAACCCAGGTATATCCCTTTTGGGTATTTTCCCAGAAGAACTAAAAACATCATACTACAGCAATATATGTGTACTCACGTTTATAGCAGCACAATTTGTAATTAGCTAAATTGTGGAAGCAACCCGAATGCCCACCAGCTGAGCAATGGATAGAAAAGATGTGGTATTTTTATATAGTGGAATATTATTCAGCTTTAAAGAAAGATAAACTCAAGGCTTTTATAGGTAAATGGATGCAGCTAGAGACCATACTCATAAATGAAATAAATCAGACCCACATGTGTAAACATTGTATTGTGTCCCTAGTGTAAGGATCTGAAAGATTAAATAAATTCTAAAAGGTACAATAGATATTGTGAAAGGGAAAGAAACCACTCAAAAGGATAGAACAACTGGGATGAGGGAAAAGAGAAAAGAAAGAAAAAAGGGAAAATATGTATAGCTAAGATCATTGTACTTCTAATTTCTATTGCTTTATTGAAAGGAACAGTTAATGTTTAATTGTTTGATCAATCTTACATGCCTGTATTTGTTTATCTGAGTAACCAATTTAAAGATAACATATACAACAACCATTGTTAATTTTCTATCACCTTGTCTGAAATTCTGTATTGCTTTTATTGTTTTATGTTGTTTAGTTTTGTCTGTGTTTGTTAATGTTTTATTCTTTTATCTTTAAAATAAAAAAGTATGTATGTATCACTATAGTATATCTTTAATTCTTTCAGGAGTCTACTGGGGAAATATGGCTGGGGCAAATAGAATTTCTAATTTTAGTTTTCTTTCTTTCTATTCCTTCCTTCCTTCCTTCCTTCCTTCCTTCCTTCCTTCCTTCCTTCTTTCCTTCCTTCCTTCCTTTCTTTCCTTTCTTTCCCTCCCTCCCACCCTGCCTGCTTGCCTTCCTGCCTTCCTTCCCTTTCCTTTCTTTTTGAAATCTCCACACTGATTTCCACAGTGGCTGTACTATTGTAGATTTCCACTAGAAATGTAGGAGTGCTCTTTTCTCCCTTCTTCCTCGTTAGCATTGTGTGTGTGTGTGTGTGTGTGTGTGTGTGTGTGTGTCCTTGATGCGAGCCACCCTGATAGTGTTAAGATGCAATCTCAAAGCTGTTTTGACCAGCATTTCTCTAATAGCTGAAGTGTTGAGTGATTTTTCAGGGATGTATTGGCCATTGGTGCTTCTCGTGAGGAATGTCCATTCATTTGCCCACTTTTTGATTGGGTTATTTTTTGTAGGGGGGTTAATTTTTTTTAGCTCTTTGTATATTGTAGGAGTTGGTTTTCTATTAGAGGAGCAGGCAGCAAGCATTCTCTTCCATTCTGTAGGCTGCCCTCACACTCTGCTGATGGTCCCCACTTCTGCGCCGCGGCTCTTTAACTTGGTGCAGTGCCATTCTTAACTCATGATGTTATTCCCTGTGCTACTGGGCTCTATTCAGCGAGTCTTCTCCTGCGCCTATGGCTTCAAGTGTTTTTCCTGTGTTGTCTTTCAGGACTTTCAAGTTTCTCTTTTTATGTCTAGGTATCTGACCCATTTTGATTTGATCTGCGTACTGGGTAAGATGTAGGGACCTAGTTTTGATCTCCTGCAAGTGTACAATCAGTTTCCCAGCACCGTTTGCCAAGGAGCCTGTCTGTTTTCCAGTACATGTTTTTCGCCCCCTTCTCAAGGGAAAGATGGGTTTTGGTGCACTGGGTTCCTTCTGTACCTTCTATTCTATTCCACTGGTCTACATGTCCAGCAATTTTTGTTTTTGGTTTTTTTGGGGTAATAAAGGTTGCTTTTTAATGTAGCGTTTTAGTATAACATGGAATTAGTTATTGTGATAACTCTAGATTTTCTCTTTTTGCTCAGGATTGCTTGATCTTATTCTGGGTCTTTTCTGATTCCAGGTAAACGCTTGGAATTTTTTCCAGTGTTGGGGATTGAACTCCAGTCTTTTCTCATTTGTTTTTAATTTTTTTTTAAGCAGGCCCTTGCTAAGTTTCCCAGCCTGAACTCAAACTTGCAATTCTCCTGCCTCAGCCTCCAAGAATGCTGGTATTGTGGGTGTGTACCGGCGTACTTTGCTTGTTTTAGGTACTGCATTAAACCCATGGATCGTTTTTTGGTAATATGTTAATGTAGTTATGTTAATAACATTAATGCAAGAACAAGGGATGGCTTTCCATTTTCTCACACCTTTCTCAATATTTTTCCCTTAGAGTTCTACAATTTCCTTTTCAGTACTTTCTTGGTTAGGTTGATTCCTGACTACTTACCTTTTCTGAAACTGTTTTGAGCGGAACTGTTTTTCTGATTTCTTTCTGCGGGTTCATTATTGGTGCACAGAAACACCGCTGACTTTGTGTGTTGATTTTGCACCCTGAGGATTAACTTCTTAATTAGTGATCTCCATGTGCGTCGGCCTTGTCACCTGCATCCTTCCCTGACCTCGTTTCATTCTCCAGAGCTGAGGCCTATGTGTGAAGGGCGGTAGCATCTCGCTTAGCAGCAATTTACATCTGTGTGCTGGGAGACCGCTGAGTGGTCTTTGGAACTCAGGAAGGCCGAAGTGCCACGGTTTTGATGCAACTGCATTTGTAATTTCAAAGAACACAGCCGGTAAGGTGAGAAAGAACATTTTGAGGAAGAAAACAGAAAATAACTTTAGAATTAAATTTTTGGAATAAAGAACTTATCTTCAGGAGAATAGTCAGGCTGTGTGTGGTGGTGCATCCTTGTTACCTCGGCACTCTGGGCCTGAGGCAGAAGGATCACAGATTAGAGCCCATCCCGGGACCTAATGTCTTAGCAACACCCCTTCTCAGACCGAAGGTGCGGCTTAGCGTGAAGGCCCTGGGTTTGATGGGTTGCACGTGGGGTGTCTGGAACATATTGCTCCTGCCCTCTCCCTGCTCTGCATGAGGCTGCAGAGATTCATTAGCCCTCTCCCACTGTGCAGAAGTTACTGACATGTTTTCACTTTCAATAATGAATTGTCACTCTAATAATTTTCAACATTTCATATATTTATAGAGCAAAAATTGGGAAAAGGAACAGTTAAAGTGTAATTGGTAGAGTTTATATAAATTTTAATCACTAAACATGAGATTTTTAACCGAGAAGCTAGAAAACAGCCAGTATATAGAGTATGAACTTTGTTCTCAAAAATATTAAGATCATTACATGTGGGACGGAGATGACTGAGTTCTGGAACAACAGGAGGACGTAACACGGGCAGCGGTAGCACTTTGGCTCCACGTTTATGGTACCTGTCATGACCACTAAGAACCATCCACTCCACACGTGGCTCCAGGCAATGTATATTCTCACTATCTTCCTTAGTCTCAAACCAGAATGAGCTCAGTAAGTACTTTAAAAAGAAGCAATGGCCTATGATCCCAGCACTTTGGAGGCTGAGGCAGGAGGATCATTGTGAGTTTGAGGCCAGCCTGGGCTACAAAGTGAGCTCAAGACTAGCCTGAACTGCATAGTGAGGCTCTGTCTCAAAAATACAAAACAAAACAAAACAAAAACGAAGCAACAGACCAGAAGGAGTTCCTGGGTGACTGCAGTCAATCTCCTCTCAAAAACAGGGAGACGACATAGGTAAACTTCTTTTAAAATATGCAGAATAAAAAGCAGATGCCAAGGTTTTACTGCTTTGAAAGTGGGTGTAGTTGAAGAAAGCTGGATTGTCCACTTATTTTTTAAATTGGGCTTTGTGTGTCAGAATATCTGTCTATTAGGATTTTCAGGGTATTTTTAAGAACGGTAAGGTACAGACAAGTGCTGTGTAAAGTCTTTCTACCCATTTACAAAGTCAGGAAACACTCTAGTGATTCAGCTTTAGTGATTATTTTACTAATATTCTCAATGCATTGTAGATTTGTCATGTTATCAATTAGTCTATAAATTAAGAAATAGTTAATTCATCTATTTTCAAGAAGAGTGATATCTATTTTCACCTAGGATCATTTTTCTGGTTTTAGAGACTCAATGAGAAGAGTTCTATTTCAAATAGCTCCACAGGACCACAAAGGGTGCACATTTTCAATGTTAATGAGGATCAAAAGAGTCTTTCTTTTGCGGGGAGAGCTTCGATGTTGCTGTGCCACTGTCTGCTGGCCTGGCCGGTGCTGCTTCCCCTGATAATTCTGCTCTCCTTTTTATCTTTGTTCTCCTCTGTTTTGGGTTTATTGTTGCTTTGGTTACTTTGTTTTTTCTACTTGACACAACAAAAATTTGTTGCCTTGGTGTTTTGGTGGCCAAAACCCTGAAGTCAAGGAGTTGGGGGAGCTGTGCCTCCTTCCAAGGGGCTGCAAAAACTGGGTCCAGGTCTCTCTCCTAGACCCCGTGCCCCAGGCTCTCCTGGCTTGCATGTGGCTGGCCTCTTCCTCCGTGCTGGCTTGGATTTGCCCCTCTGTACTGGTGTCGAACTCCATACCAGAACCTTCTTCTTGCTATAAGGACACCAGTCCTATGGAATAGTGACCACGTGAATAATTTTGTGTTAACTTACTTGACTTCTATAAAGGACTTTTCACCAAATAAGATCCCATTCTAAAGTAACAGAAATTGGAACGTTCACAAGTTTTTTGCAGGACCTTATGTAAAGCATAATATTTATCAGTCCTACGTTTGATTCACAAGCGTCCTGTAAGCAAGATATCCTGATCCTCCTTGCAGTTTGGTGAAGCCATCTTCCTGACTGTGCCCAAAGGGTGCAGTGTGCAGTGGTGTGCAGTGCTTCTGAGCCTGGTCACCGAGCCGCCTGTGCTATACTCTTCACTTTGCCTTTTCACTAGCTGCCTGGAAGAATTCACAAGATCTAGCGGAGGAAGCCCTGGGACACTGAGACAGCTCACGCTGGGGGAAGCCAGGGCTGCAAACCACCCAGTGGAAGTCTGGTTGGCCAAACCCATTTGGACTGAGATGAAGGGAAAAAGATATGCTTGCTGTAGAGAGGAGTAACTGGTGGTATGTCCTACTTTCCTCATGTCAGTTTCTGTGGTGCTTTTCCCTTCTTTTTGTCTTGTTTTTAAGACAAGAAGATCTCAAGATACACTACAGATTTGAAAAGCCCTCGCTTTTCCCCAATTCTTTGCTTGTCAAGTTACAAAAAAGTATCTATAATAAATGTAGCTGTTTAGTGAAAAATTTACTTGTCTATTTTCCTAGCACATATTATCAAAACAGTTTCACAGTGATGATAGTTCCACGTACCTTATGGAACTCTTATCCACAGTGCTTTTCTATAGAGCAGGAGACACTGTGTTTGGTGACATTGCTGATATTTGTTTGCCAATGGACGTTAGCATCTGTAAATCATATTTTGTCTAAAGATCAACTAGAAGATATTCTACCTTAAAAGTATAACACAAGTGCTCTGTCATGGAAATATTACTATAATTCTCCTTGGTTTTAGATAAATTAAACATGTACATACACACATCCTATGTAGTTCCAAGTTTGTTCCCAACATAAAATATAACAACATCAAGATTTGTATTTATACACTTACAAAACAAGTTATAGATCACAGAAAAATATGTTGGTTGAGTCTGGTGACAAATGGAGGAAAATGGGTGAAATAAAATTAAATGAAGGGTAAAAGTGAATAACACAGGAAATAATGACAGCTAATACAGCTTATACAATTCTTGAGAACATTTCGAATGCTTCTAAGTGGGTCAAACTTCCTTCCATGTCATACAATCCAGAAAATAGTTGCAGTTTTTAAAACCTGTGATTTTCCTTTTAAAGATAATTTTACTTCTTTTTCTATCATTGAGGAATAAATGGTTTTTGATGGTCACAGAAACGAGTTATTACTTGTCTTTCAATAGCTAAAGTCGTCTCACTGCTCACATATGCAAGATATTACCAGTTGTGGATAGCATATATTTTTATTTCAATGTATAAAATTCCATCAGAGAATAGTAGGAAAAGTTTGACAAGTAAAACTTTCACTGTGAGAAAAAATTTACATAGCTACTTGAAAAATTGGGTATGGTATTAAAGGTAGAGAATTAATCTTCCATGGAAGAAGAGCAGGAACATATTTCCTTGCAGTATTTAAAAACCAGGCAAGGCAGAACATTACAAAATCAGTGTTGGAAGATTATCTGGCATATTCAAGGATATAGAACATAAAACCTAAGGTATATATTTCAACCTTAAGCAAGTTTTTCTGCTTATTATGGTTGCAGGAAAAGAGATGAAGTAAAGCTATATCTCTTTACACAAAGTTTACCTCTTTTCTGGTGCTGAAGAGATGGATGCACTCACTCACTGGGTGGTGGTATGTGTCTGATAATCATCAACGATTAATGCTTGTACAACTCGGGGTTTACCAGACTAGAGCTGGCATCAGGGACTTTCATGTTGAAAATACACTCTATTGAAAACCCTGTCCAGATTTATCCTTGGTTATCACCATACTGCAGGATGTAGACTTTTTGGAGTCAAATTAAAACAGGTTGTTCTGTGACTCAAGGTAGTCAATAAAGTAGTGCTGTCAAGATCTCCTGTGGCATCAAAGGCTGAGTGGTCAGATTTTGGCACTTGAAATTATGTGGAATCAATTCTGTGTGCTGTTTGGAGATTCACTGAGGTATATAGTAGAGTGATGATTTTAAAGAACTTGAGCACTATGTCTTAGAATGGGGAATTAAAAAAGATTTGTAATGTGATAATTGTTATTTTTAAATAATTACTTTTACCAGAAGATAGAACTGTCATCAGCCAAGTTCTACAAACAGGAAATTACTGTTTGGGGTTTGCATGCCCAGGTTCCACAATGAAGGTTGGTTCTGCCAGACAAGGAGATTGTACTTCCTTCCTTTTCAGCTTTATAGCTACTGAATGGAATACAAAATACTGGCAAAAACTTTGCATATCTGATGGATTTTAAAAAAACAAATGAAGAATTGGACTTCCTTAATAAAATTATGAAACATCAAAAACATCAAAAATTGGAATTAAAAAATTCATGCATTATGAAACATCAATACTCAGGGGATTCCAACCCTCACTCAGTGAAGCTTTCAGTCTATAAAAATTTTGGAGGTGTCAGTAGAACGAACTGAAGCAAGCCAACAACTGGGCCTCTAGGCACATACACAGGCCTGAAAACCATAAAAGAGTTGCTTAAGAAAATGTGAAGCTCTGCTTCTGGTCAAAATCTACTGCACTTTTTAATCTGCAAAAAGTCTTTTTTAAAATTTTGTTATTACTACATGGTTGATGATGCTAATGACTATACTGTCTGGGGGCACCTGTACATGCACAGCACATCGCCTCCTTTTACTTCCCTTTCCCCTCCCCTTCCTTCCTCCACCCCCCCGCCCAGTCCCTCCCCATCTGCAAAAATCTTCAGTTCAAAAATCTTTCCTCAGAGCCCAGGATCCCCCCACATCTCTCAGGTCATCTCTTCTCTTCAGCCTGCCACGCCCCGCTACTCTCTGCTGACAGTCCCTGCCAGGCTCTTATTTTTCTTTCTCCCCTGTGTTTCTACCACCTTCACCCAACTGGTTAATCCCTGCTACACGGAAGTGAAAAAGCCACTATCTGTTTCTAATCCCGTTCAAAGCTTGCCTGCTGTTGCTGGGCAGCTTCCCTTAGCCATTCAGAGCGGAGCTCATACTACTTCCGGTTTCCAACCTAAGCAGGAGCCACCCCTCGCCACAGCGAACGCTCTGTCTTCCAGGAAAGGTGGCAGAAAGGAGAAGCATTGGCAACGCGCCTTGGTAGTCCCCATGTGGGGTTGGGCAACACTGATTATGCAGACTTTCTCCAGATGCGCTGCTTCTTGGGTTCAGATTGTGTCATTTTTTGTGTAGGCAGCACTGCTTTTATCAAGTTCCATTTCCATAGTATCTACTGAAGACATTTTCATCATTTTTGAAGAACTAGTCATAGTATACATATAATTAAACATCCATTAAATGATAAAATCTTAGGTTTTGCATATAAAATATTAAAACTGAATAACACGTTCTAAAAATAGGAATTTTATTACCATCAGAGAAACCATAAGATTCTTAAAATACAGTGAAAAGCTCATTTTACACAGTAAGATAGAAGTAAAGAAAAAATCAATTTACACTTTATGATAGAGTCTGAATAACTCGGAACTCTGTTCTGGGGTTGCACTCCTAAACTGTGAGCCAGAAGCATTTAGAATCTTTTTTGAGGGGTAGATTTCAGGAGTTTAAATACTTCCAAGATATTTTCTCATTATTAGATGATCTTCTTATTATTTCCCTCTAGTTTTGTGCTGCTGAATCAGATACATACTAATGCATTATGTGTTCCGTTCCACTCGGAGTTAAGTGCTTCATGCACATTGAAAGTTCATTTTCAATAACTGAGATTTACATTTCTGAGTTATTATTCCAATAAGGATATTGGTGTTTCCAACCAATGTTGTATCTATGGAGACTTTAAAAATCTGATGTTGGTATCTGAGGATTAACCAATCAAGATCAAAGGGTTCATGGTGCGCTATAGTAGAGAATGAGCAAGAGATGATTGGTGTTTATGACATCCTACTAACCATTTCTTTATGACATGTGGAATGAAGACCACATTATTCCATATTAGCGCAGTTACTAAGGCAAAGATGGAGCATCACTTTGTAACCTCCAGAGGTGCTATTGTTATGAATAAAGTCCTTTAAGATGTAGTTATCATTTGTATAATTGGCTGCATTAGTTACTAAAAAACCGTTGTTTTGTCAGGAGTAAAAAATATATACCTTTTAGGGGAAAAAAGTTACAATTGTATTTTAAGAAATATTTTTCTCATATCAATGACATCATCTGTAATAATCTACATCAAAAATGTTGGAATAAATCTTTTTATAGCCATGGAATTTTGAGGCACCAATGCAAGGGAGAAATCGATACAAACACTGTGCTCATTTGAATATAAATTCACTAAAATTGATGAAAAACGCTTTCAATTCAGGACTTTGTATAGAAAGTGCACAATACCCCTGCTGGTATGCAGTCAAGTGTTGGCATCATTAATTAAACAGAGCTTTGGATTAGACTTCTGCTCAAATTCATGATCTGTTGCTGAAATCTGGTGTGATGTATAAGTTACTATATTTGTAAAAGTAGTTGACAAATATAAGGTACTGATAAAAGTAAGGATTGTTAATCAAATTTAAAATAACTCATTAGTACCCATTATTTTTACATGGCATTTCAAAAAGTAAGTTAGTAGGGGCTGGGGATATAGCTCAGTGGAATAAGCGCCTGCCTAGCAAGCGCTAGGGTCCTGAGTTCGATCCCCAGTACCGCAAAAAAAAAAAAAAAAAAGTAAGTTAATAACTAAAGTGTATTTACATTTCTTACCCTGTATTTATGAATACGCAACATTCAATGACACTCAGACTGTCCAAATCATAGTATCAAAAAAGCAAACTGCTGGTGAGAAGCACATATACACTTGTTCAGAAGAGAAATGGATACCCCACAGTTAGGATCTTAACCTGGGAGTGAAGCTGCGACAGTAATTGAGGCTATGAGGTAAAGTGGAGAGAGGGAGAGACAGAGACAGAGACAGACAGAGAGAGACTGCTGGGCAGACAGGGCTTAGTCACTTAACATAGGTGATTCAGGGCCAACTTCTTTGGGAACTGGATTATTTTTTTTGGCGGTACTGGGGATTGAACTCAGGACCCTGAGCTTGCTAGGCAGGCGCTTATTCCACTGAGCTATATCCCCAGCCCAGGAACTGGATTAATGGACTTGAATCACAGTGTGTCTGTGGTTCAACCTTTTTATTTTTTAATGAGTGGTCTAGACACCAGAGGCCTCAATCTTTTCTATGGAAAAGAGTTTTCCTAGAGCTTGAGTTGTTGATAAACACTCATGGATGCTGCCAGCCTGGGAAGCCAAGAAATCTATGGATAGCAGAAGCCCCATCCCTAGGAATGGAGCCAGAATTAGTATTTGTCAAGGGGACTCTCTTTACCTTGGAGATGAAGGTAGAGGTGCGGACCTGGAGTTGGTGGAGGCATCCTTAGTTCAGAGGAAGAAGTAGAAGACCGGAACAACTGCCGAGAAGCATCAGATGAAACAGGTCTGTCTTGGTTACTTTTCTCTCGTTGCTGAGACAAAATACCCAACACCCAAAATGAAGGAAGGAAAAGTTTATTTAGCTTACAGTTTGTGGAGGTTTCACCCATACTTGGCTGGTTCAGAGGCAGAGTGGTGCAAGGCAGAAGGCAAACTGTTCAGGGCAGCAGAGCACAGCAAAAATCACCAGAGCAAAAGGGAAGAATGGCTGCAAAACAGCCTCATTTTCTCCCCTACATTGTAAACAGCCTACCCCCACCCACGGGGCATGTACCTCTCACACAATCTTCATGCCCTCCTCTTCCACAGGCTCAGGATGTTTACAAAGTAAGCACCCCAGCTTCCTCCTGAATCACTCAGCTAAACCTCTAGATTCCCCAAGTTGACACAATGTATCAACCATAACAAGGTCCAACTTTAAAATAAGCCACTAAGTTTCATGCTCAACAACATAACCTCAGAATTCACATTACTATTTAGAGAGCTGCAATTATATCTTAAATCAAATGTATAACTCCTTATGGAAAGTAAATCTAGAGCTAATTTTCTAATTAGAAAATTAGGTTGTGTAATTAAAAACTGGTGAGGAAAATGTACTTTAATTCTCTTAATCATCTTTCAGCTTGTACCAAAAGGCACTGTATATTGAAAATCATTTTTGAATAAAATAAAATTGATTAAAGTAATTAAGTGGCCAAATTAAACATATACATACTTGTCTAGGTAGAGAGAGTCAAAAATGTATACACATTTAAGAAAAAGAAAAATAGTGCATTTTTTCAACAGATGATGTTATCCTTGTATGGAGGACCCTAGAGGATGTCATATATCTCAGAAAACCCACCATGCTGCCGGCCCTTAGAGAAGAGATTGAAAATGCATGTGCAGCAAGCTCAGTGACCGAGGGAACCCAAGCAGCGGTTCACTGTACTAATAAATGTCTGGAAGCTCATGGCCAGCGCTTTGAGCACCTCTTGTGATTGGAGAGGCCAAAGATAACTTGTGTAAATCTCCATGTGGCAATGAATTTAGTAGTGAAATATTTATGCAATTTTTTATTTTCCCAATATGTGTATACATTTGTGATAGAATATATATGTAACACCTTCAAACTTTCTTTATTGAGTGTGAGCATGTATCACTGAAAATATAAGGTTTTCTCTTATTTTTCTTTTAGTTTATGACTTTTTTTCAAGTTTATGCAAATATTTTGAGTCGTAGATACCCATTATAGCCATTGTATAATAGGAAAGTAGGGCTCAGAAAAATAAGTTTTCTAAGATAAATTACTTTGTTACTAAAATGAAGAGCCAGGATTTGTATCCAGGTTTCCCCAATTCTGAAATCTGTCTTAACTGTCACAGAACTTCACTCTTCACTTATGTAATTATTCCATGGATATTTATTGGGCTCTTACAGTAGCTGGAAAGAAAAAACCACTCCAGGCACTGATTGCACAGGAGTGAATACAACACCAAAGACACTCTCCTTTCTTGACACTTGCAAGAGGGGGAAAGAAGGAAGCTAGTTAAATAAGTAAAACTGACAGCATGTTAGGTTTTGTAGGATGCCTAAACAATCAGCAGCGGGGAATAAAGGAGTTGGTGGGGAAGGAGTGCTAATTTACACAAGGTGTTCAGGGAAACGTACTCTGCGAAGGTGCTGTGTGAAGCCACCCTTGAAGGAGCAGAAGGAAACCTACCACAGGGCAGTCACGGGGTAGGGGAGGGCAAAGCAAAAGTCCAGCCTGAGAAAACTGGCAGGTTCTGAGCACACCAACAAAGCCCTGGGGGTAGGAAGGGGCAAATATGCAGAATTATACAAGAGGAGGCCAGGAGGGATCAGGAAGCCAGATGCCACTGTATCTTCAGCCACCACACTAGTTCTCATATTATCTGAGTGAGTGTGTGGGTGAGAAAGGGGCCACTGGAGGGGTCTGAGCAGAAGGCCATGGTCTGGCTCATTTTTATCAGTATGGAGGGGGAAAAGGGAGAAACGGAAGAGGCAGCACAGTCAGGGAAGTACTGAGAGTAATGCCAGCCTTTGGCATGACAGTTCATTGAGGAGGTAGCAGAAAGGGCTGCGTTCTGGATGTATTTTGAAGGAATAGCTGGTGAGATTTGTATAGATTCAGTGTGAGCTGTGAGAGAAAATATAAAGGACAGCAAGATGTTTAGTAAATGATGGAAGCATAAAACCAATCTTGGATGAGAGAGGACAGGTTTGGAGGCAGGATAAAGCTGCGTCTTTAGGTGCGGCCCACTGACGTATTGTCAGGAACAAGTAGAGATATGGCGTGTAATCCAGTCTGGGGCTTGGGGAAGAGGTTCGGGCTACACTGAGAGATGGAATTAAAAGCAGTTATTGAGAATATGAAGATGTAAATAGAATGAGCTGCTGGGCACGTCAACATCCAGCATCTGCTGGAGAGATGAAGTGCACATATCAGGAGAATGAGAAGCATGCCTATATAAGGAAATCACCCAGCTGGGACTGCACTAACCTGAAATGAAAGACGTTTGTCAGAGGAAAGAGCGACCAATTGTATCAGTTGCTGTTGGGGAGTAAGTAGCAGAACAGCTGGAAAACAGTCACTGGGTTTACAGTATCTTCACATTGGTGACCTCAACAAGGACAGTCTTAGTGATGCGTAGGGGGAAAACTGGGTAGAGGGCATTCAGGAGAGACACTAAGGTACAGTCGTTTGAGGAGTTGCTCTCTAAAGGGAAAGAAGGACATAGAATTGCTGAGGGGCAGAAACTAGCTGACAAGAGAGGATTTTTCTAAGCGGGAGAAATGGCAACCTTTTTGTATCTGGATGGACAAACCCAGAGTTTTGATGATGTAGGGAGAGGGGTGGGAATGACTGAAAGAATGCTGAGGTGCTGGAGAGAGTGGAGGGAACTAGGAGGCAGGAGGAGAGGCTGGCATTTGCTGGGAACAGAAGGTAGACAGAGTTCATTCATTTTCACCAGGGGCCAGGCCAGATCAGGGAAGAGCCTGCATCTATACGGGGGTGCTGCCGCTCTTGCTGGGGGTGTGTGGCCTTCTGTTGGTCTCCACCCTGGCAGAGACTGGTGCTGAGGAATTACACAACACCCAAATGAGGGAGGGAAACCTCAGGCACCTTGAGCCGGATACTTGCAGAATTAAAAATTTTAAATTAAGCTCTAGAGTATGGCATAAACATTTTAGAAATTGTAGTACATTGTGGCGATTAAATTGTTCTGCGCTTGTATTGCTATAATAAGAATTTATGCCTGTTTGTGGAAAGAGTTGCAATTCTCCTTTAAGTCTTTTTTCCATCTCAGAAACACGAAGATATTAATCATCAGAATCCACCTTATCTTTGCCAGTTATGGTCAGTGGCAGATGTAACATTCTTCATGTGAAAGTTCAGTACATTATAAAGTGACTTAGATTACATGACAAAATAAGTGGGTTTTCAGTGACGGTTCTGAGGAAGGGAGAACGAAATGCACATTTTTGCATTAAAATCCTGGATTCCAAACGTCTGACAGTGTTTCTTACCAAATGATTCCAATAGCTCCTATTGCTTTGGGGAATGTTTAAATAAAATCTTACAAGTGAAGAAAATAAATAAGCTTGATATTTCCTCTTTGCTTTGTGTGAGAAGACAAAGGGTTCTATTTTACCTGTTACCAGGTACCAAAAGAATTTACAATGTGGATCTAGCCATGAGGAAAGCTGTCAAAGGTTTCTGTAAAAACTAACAAATTTAAAAATATTGTACATTTAGCTACATTTAGAAAGTTCTGCAAGCTTAAAAGGATGTTTGGAGTTAGATTTTAAAAACAGTGGGATTTAGTGTAATAGGTTTGGCAAGAAAGTCAGTACAGGTCATGCAACTGGTGAACGGATGCAGACCCAGATGACTAACACGTACCATGTGTTTGCTTTGGCAGAGAAATTGGAAAAATAATTTGGAGAAAAAATCATGTTATTCAACAGATTTCACTTTTGTTGCTGGTTTGTGGTATTTTTGAAAGATTTCTATTCAGTCTCGCAAAGGTATAGCTCACCAAAATCTTCCCACTGATTGGAACCATGTTTGGACCTTTCATAGACAAAAAAAATAAGATGGAAAGGGATAACTTTACTTACATATTTCTCTTAATGACTCATCTCTCAGAAACAGATTTATGACTAGTCATTTCTCAATCGATTCCATATTTATGGATTTATTCTGCCTAAAATGGCATTAAAATGCCTCTTATCAACATTTCTACTATAGTCATAGACTGTAGAAACTTCTATTTACACTTTTCTGCCCAACTACTACACTACCAGTTGCAGTAATGATTAAATATGCTACCTTAAAGCTTTGTTGTATATGGTAATTTATAATCTGCCTTTTTTGTTCAGATGTAAGATGAAAGCTTGTTTCTCATATATAAGTACTTTATGTGAATTTGTTATAAGGTTTCAAAAAACTTTCTTGGCCTATTAAAGTCTTGGAATTATAACTGTTTACCAAGATTCAGACACATTAATAGTGTGATGATTCCAAGGCTTGGAAGAGCTCTGATTCCATTTTTATGGGGTTGAAAATTGCTTCAAAGTCTATTCTGATCACTTGATGATATATAGGTTTAATAGATCCTAAATTGACTTCAGGAGCCTGGAAAACTATTTTGCACTGTGCATTAGCCTAACTTCCTGTGTCATATTGCTGAGCCATCAAATTCAGGAGATAACGGGTTACTCTCCTCATTGCTGTATGAATAATTCTGTAAGCTGGAGGGTGTTCAGTACAGTGCATGTAGATGTGATGCTGTTACATGGGAAAGAGCTACATGCTGATGAAATAAGCAAGGGGTTTTCTAAAGTAGGCACAAACATTGGAATGTGAGCCCATCTCTACTTTGTATTGACATCTGTTAGACACCTTAACCACAGGGAAACTCACTTACATTTGTGTAAAAATAGAGACAATGTTATCTTTTGAATGTCCATGGTTGTCATAAAGATAAACAAGTCCTATGTGTTGTCCTTCCTTCTTTCTCACTCAGTTGAAACCTTGCCAGAAGGATTGCAATATTTTGGTTAATGTCATGTCCCCCATGCTGTGTTCAACGAATAGAACTTTTCTCCCTACTTATTATCGATGTCCTATATATTAGTTTTGTCGTCTAATGAGTGCCAAGAAGAGCTGTAATGTAAAGTTAATTAGTTTTCTTTCTACTTATTATTTGATTTTTAGAATATTGCTGAGTGTTAACGATCCCTAAGCTACAGGAGGAGGAAGGAGCTAGTGTCTGCACAGATGTGAATGGTGCTCAGTGTGAGTTGTAGATGGTGAGGCCCTCACCTGCGGGGACGAGGTGGTCAGGGTTGGATGGAAAGAGTAACGCATTGGCATCTTCTCATCGGTGCTGAGAGAGGACTCTGGGGAGGATAAACCACAACTGTCAGGTAATGCAACAGGTGCATTTATCTAATCCATATGTTTTCTCAGATTGGCCCTGTCATCTCTATTTCATGAATAGAAAAGAAAGGATCAAAGAGTTAAGTCCAAGATCATGTAGCTACAACATGCAGAAGTTGCAATTCACACTATGTGGCGCTGCCTTCACAACCATGTTTTTTTCTAGAGATTTCTCATAATAGTGGGCAAACACTACCTTTCTCTTTTTAGTCATAAGTTCGTGGCATATATTCTGAAATCATTCTCTCATTTAATATTTACAATAACACAAGTTGAACAGCACTATGTTTCCCATAGTATGGGAAGAAACACAGGCTCCAAAATTAAGTAATCTTCTTGAAGCTACAGCTACTAATTTAGCAAGCTTCGATTCAAACTCAACTTTATAGAGTTCCAGACTCACAGAGATACAGCTAGGAAGGGGGAAATGCAACTATTTGCAGGTAAAGATTTAGGGAAGGTACTGGCAGGGCCCAGGAGCAGGTTGGTAGGGGTCACATCTCACAGAGGGCATCAGCAGGGGAGGAGACTGCAACAGTGAACTCTAGAAATCTCCAGAAAATATCAAGGAAAAGAATCTCATGATGACAAATACCCACCAATAAAAGACACATGGAGAATGGAGAATGCCTCAGAGGAGGCAACATCACCATCCTGCAGGACATAATAGGCCCAAGTGGGCTCTCTGAGGGGCTCCTAGTTTTTGGTGTGCCATACCCTGTGGGCAGGTCCAGATGGAATGGGCGCAGATGGAGATGCTATGGGAATGCCCACAGTGGAGACTAGAGACAGCTGGAGAAAGCTGAGTGCCACTGTTGAGAAACTGCCTGAGTGTGCTCACTGGGAGCTCACTGGTCTCTGTGCCCAGGATGGTGAATTTCACATTACGCCTTAACATTTTCCATGAGAATGGCACTACAATCCCATTGTTCTCTTTTTCCTTCTGTTTTCCCAACACGCCTTTCCTGGTCTTTGGACAGAACGTATGCCGCTCCTGTCTGTCAGGAAAGGCTTCATGGTCAGCCCTCACTGGAGACCTTGGCATCCAGTCTAAGTCCACCTGTAGCATTTCACTCATTCATATGGAGAAATGGAAACTTAGGGAAGCGATTATAATGGGAAAAATGATCTGGTGAATTTGGTTGGAGCAGGGGACTGTCGAAACAAAGATGAGAATGCGGTCTGAGTTTTCCCTGCATGGGAAGTGGGTGCTTGGCTTGTAGTTCGTCTTCTCCACACCTCTGGGTTTTCTCGTGTTGGGGAATTACCTTTTATTCTCTAAGCTTTCTGTGCTATTCTAAACTTCTGCACTCTTGAGAATATGTTTTTTTCTGTCTAGAATATCTGTTCGCTCTTCTTTTTGGGGAAAATATCCAGTAAAACCCTGAAAACATAGTTCAACATCGATTCTTTTGTTAATTACTTCCTAATCAGGTCAGTGTTGAACTGGGTGCTCTTCTCTGAGATCTCTGAATCCCGTCTTACCTTGGATGTATACCTGGGCGGCATCACTTACTTCTGTGACTCTGGAAGAATGAGCAGGAGCTGTGGAGAACTGATGGTCCTGCAGATTTTCCAGCCCTGTATCAAAGTGTGGATTTGATGACTTCACAAGCTCAATTTAAACATGCAAACTCTTTAGGTCTCAGGAAGCGAGAGAACTGAAAACTATACAAAAGTATTTGTTAGCTTGACACTATTTTAAATCCATGAGAGAATCATTCAAAATTTCTTCATCCTTTCCACCCCATCCCTGCTTCCTTCTTTGTGATAGCCTCCCACATGGGGTTAATATGACCCATGGGTCTGCACAGGGCTCCTGAAGATCCCTCCCAACCCCGTGCACGCTATCGAGGCTGTTCTGAATGCCCTCAGTGGTTGCCTCTTAGCATAATTTGTGCACAGTAAGTGCTATGAATACAGTGGAAATTCAGAGGAATTATTAGCACAATTATATGAGAAGTGTGATCTAGACTTGAATTAATCAGTCCTTTGTGTGGGGGCCTTGGCCTGAAACAGTGATCGTGTCCAACTGGCTTTGAGGCCAGCATCCTGTTCTGATGTATTTCTATCGACACCTCCACCATGCTCTTTTATTCAGGAATTACTTTTGTGTCACAAATGCTTCCTTTTGGCTGTAAAATTTTTATTCAGAAGTAATGTTTGATTTATTGACTAGGACAGCAAGGGTTGTTTACTTTTTCCTCTGCTCCATGCCTAGTCTAGAGTGTAGGCAGTAGATATTTATTGCATGTCAAACATCATTATTTTTTCCATTCACAGATCCACTGGGAACCATGAGTTTTACGAGGAAATTTATCACCAGTCCAAAATGTAGTGATAAATTATTAACAATTGTTTTATCTACTTGTCCATTCACAGAATTTCCTGTATGTGCACTGAAAGTCATTAAGAAAAAGGAAAGAAGAGGACTTACTAGGGTCACTGAAGCAAAACATGACACCCAGAGTTAGTCATTAACCATAAACTTAGAATTTCAGGTAAAAATGAAACATCATTGGCTGTTTATTGTTCATCATGCTCAGATAATTTCTGCCCCTTACTTGGTCAAGGACAAAAGCGAGGCAGAGATCTAGGACTTAATTGCATTATTGAAACTAAAAGTGTTTGCTTTTGAAATATACCTTGGATCAGGGTCTCATGATTTGGGGACCACAATGCTAATTGTGAAAATTCAAGGCACTTTAGCCTTCGTAATTTTTGGTCTGTTGGTGCTTGGCTTGAGCACTGAAGTCCGCAAAAAGGGGCTTATTTAGTAACAAATACTTCCAAGCTGGACGAATAGAATAGTTTCAAAGAGTGTGTTTGATCTGGCATTTGTTCATTATTTGGTAAAACCACAAAATGTAGATGTTTATCTATAACTTCTGTTCACTTGCTTGTGGTGATTTAAGGAAGTAGTTCTACTTTTTTTACAGCCACAGTGAGAACTGCAACAGCAGGGCTGCTCCTCAACAGAAGCAGTTCGTTCAAGTTACTTTCTATGCATGTTCAGGCCAGCATTCATTATCCCTTCCCAAGTCCTTCAAGTCCTTAACAGTTTTCTTTTTTAGGAATTTTTTCTTCTCTCGAAAAACAATGAATCATGGACTCAGGTTAATTTTTCACCCATGAGGCTATAGTGAATTTCCTCTATTGTCTTTGGAGACTATTACTCCCTTTACAGAAAGAAAAAGCAGGATATACAAAACCTTTCCTGGAGGTTAATGTCTCAGATTCTTACTGCATAATCGAATACTTAACAAGGGTACTTTTATGTTTTACATTGAGGCTCTCTGCTTGAATCTACTACTCTACTAGGAATGGAAGGCTCTGAAATCTCTATTTGCGGAAGTAAAGAAACTTTAATGACCTGCCTAGTGCTTGAATTTAAGCATAGAACCTTGCCATAATATTGCCTAAACAAATGAAAACTCATTGTCTGCTACTGGAACCAATTTAAGTTAAATAGCAGTTCATTTTTCAGCCATCACTGGGGGAGCAAACTGTCACACTTAAGTGAATTGTTCACATGATGCTTTGCAATGATGGCTTAGAACAGAGATTAGATTATAAGGGGTTTTTTTGCTAAAAAAAATCGTAGGGATTTTCCATTGTCTAAGGAACAAAGCGTATCTTTATAATCTGCCATTCTATTTTCTTTCCTCTTTTTTTTTTTGTACCGGGAATCGAATTCAGAACCTTGTGCTTGTCAGGTAGGTGCTTGCGCCACTGAGCTATATCCCCATCCCTTGCCATTCTACTTTTATCTCCTTGCCTTAGAGGTAGCTCAGGGCCACATGCGCCTGCTTGGCAAGAGCAATGTCCTGAGTTTGATTCCCAGTACCAAAAAAATCCCAAAAGAAACAGAGGAATTGGGACTTACTTTTGTGTCCTTTCAATTCCTCTACCGTGTGATCTGCTTAACCTTGCTCACCACTTACTGGTTTTTCTCTCCTTGTCTTCCATTTCCTTGACTCCCAGCCACTGTTGCATGTGACCACAATGTCAGGCTGCGTCCCACTGCCAGGCAGTTCTGAAGGCCTCCCAGAGGCCAGCGAGCATCATGGGAACCGTACCACTCAGAGCTCTATCCAAGAGTTCTCTGCAGCGAGTTTAGCACCCAGGAGCAGAAACAGGGCGGACTTCAGCATCATTCAAGGCTAGAATCTGTGTTGCTTGTCTCTGTGGAATAATTGGGACGTGCTGGACTTGGAGGTGCTGACTAGAGTGGTTTGGGGGAGGAGCTGTGGGCTCTGTGGAATGAAGTGGATCGGAAGCTCGGTGTGGGCTGGGTGCCCGCAGAGGCTCCAGGGCGTTTGTCCTTCTTGGCGGTAGAAGAAATGATGTTGTCAGCAAGGACATGAGAAACTAAAAGGAAAGGAACTGGTGGCTGCTAGGAATGGTTTGAATGGAAAAACCAAGCATGGAGCAATTCCCTGGGCGGCAGGATGTGTCCTGGAGACGGGGTGACAGGAGGAGGGCAGCAAGGGCTGCTGATGTCATTGGCTGGGTGTCAGCAGAGGCGGATGGGAGCAGCTTCTTACTGATGTCAGGGATAAACAGTATTTCTCTGTTGTTAATTACACCAGCTTAAAATCCCAGCTTTTAGACTATTTAGAGATTAGAATCGGATTTTTAAAATTTAGTAAAATCAATGCCTTCTGTTCAATAAAATCCTTAACAAATAATCCTTCCTTCTGGTTCTGGTTTTCTGCTTATGATTTTAGAGTATTCAGTAGCTGGTTTGTTTTCAAAGCAAAATTTTCAAGAGTGAAAGTCTGTAGCACATTGTATAATTTTCCTCTTTTATGTTGAAAGATCTTCTTTACTAGATTGATAGATGTAGTTGTTTAATAATTTTTAAAAATATTATCCTTGAAGGGTTACCTGCTCAGGGGAAAGCTCTGGTTTGTGGGATGAAGTAGTGAGTCAAATATCTGTTAGGTTTACAGCTAAAATCTAATATTTACCCACGTTTCATAAACAATATAACCTTGAATTTGAGGTTTTGGTTTTTGTTTGGTACTTTTCGAATTTTCTCAGCTAGAAATTCTGCTGGCTCTATTTTAATGTTCTGATTTGGAAACTCCTAGGCCTGCGCTCCGCTAGAAGCGTTTCTGTTCTCACGGTGGGAGGACCAGTAGTAAGTGCTAGGTCTAGGACGTCCACACTTTGAGACTGGGTGGCACAAAACACTTCATTTAGACTTAAAGATCTTTCTACACTTGCAGAACAATTCTTTCTCCTGTATACATCATTAAAAATATTTTTATTTCACTTGAACTGTAATCACATTATTTTTGGCAGCATAGATTTAAAACATAAATTAGGCTAAACTAAAGGCTGTGACATATTTATATTTTTTGACCAACTTTTGCCTTTTGTATCCCTTTAATTAACATTTTTTAGTTCAAATACGCTATGTACAAATGATATATGTGATATTGAAGTTTTAAAATTACTTTTTAACTTCTTAAGAGATCCTAGAAAGTTTTAAAGGTATTATGTTTCCTTTATGAATTAAAGAAGTCTTATTGATACATTCTCACTGAATATATACTCGTTGAAGTGATCCTAAATGAGTAATTAAAACGTGTCTTTTCTTTAAACTTTCAGTTTTAAGAGTTGCAGAGGAAACTGACAATAAACCTGGAATATCTTGGCACAGACATTTTTCCATATCTGAAAAATTTTGAAATGAAATTTTTACATTTGAGATTTCAAAGATGGTTAGCATAGGAAATCTTTTAATTTCACAAGAGACTATGAATGATTTAAAAATTCTTTCTAGTTCTATATTAGTGCATTTAATTGAAATAATTTTAAGATTTTTTTGGCAAAAAATTTATAGCTAAGAAAGCAAACTAGTTGTTTCATCAGTTGTACTTTTCTTATAAATATGTTCTACATAAATAGTATTTAAACATGAGGTTTAAATTTCTTGAATCAGAAATTACCTCTCCTCATTCCTGTTATCAATTCAATCAAGTTAAAGTGAAAATTATTCTCACTCCACACAGAATTTGACTATAACCACCACTGGTTTCTCTGCCTCAGCCTTGGCAAATATTTATTATATTAAAAATTTTGAATTAAAGCCAGAGGATACCATGAGTTATAAATAGATACAAAATAATGCTCTATAGGTTATTATCAGATTAATTTTAGAAATGTACTGGAAATACACACGTATCCACTTTCTTTCTAATTATTGCTGCTATCAGCAGCAAGTCTCGCTCTTACTGTGGAAAGGACTGCAATAGAATACAGCAGGTGATACTGACTTTTGACAAGAAGGGAGTGTAGCACTTGCATAGGACAAACTCACCAGGGTAAAAATTATGCAAAAAGATGAAATTCTCTCCCATGATATGGTGCACTAAACAGAACGCTAAAACACAATGCTAAAAAATGGCTTAGGTGTCCGATGCCTACAGTTTAACAAGAAAAAATCCTGGAGTTAACTGGTTTGGATGAGATTTAATTGAGCTGTTGAATATTGTTTTATTTTTTTAAATAAACTCAGAAGGGACCATTTTCTCTGCAAATTCTAGGCATTTATCTCCACCTCTGCTATCGAGTAAATTCTGCTGTTGATGTAGTGTGAACTTTCAGTTTTAATTCTTAGGTAGTTTAGCTTCTGTAGAAAGGTACAAGCTTTTTCGTTTTCCCCATGGACCTTTCATTTGGTTATTTCCTGTTTCCTCGGCACAACGAGTTCTTGGCTGCGCTCCTTCTGTCTTCTCCCTCCCAGTTTTGAACTCCCTCCATCTCTATTCCCTGGACTTACACCTCTTTCATCAGCAAGCAACAAGCACAGCCTTGCTAATCTCTCCAGCTAATTTTTTTTTATGAGACAGAGTCTCACTATGTAGTTTATGCTCTGACCTGGACTCACTGTGTAGTCCAAGCTAACTTCGAACTTGTGGCAATTCTCCTGACTCAGTCTATCCAGTGCTCGAATTACAAGACTGTACCACCACACCCAATTTCAGCTAATTCTCATCTGTGCAAGAAGTATGTTAACAGCTTCTAAATCCATAATCTGAACTTGAAACTAAACTATACAACTTTTGCCTGAGAGAGAATCATTGTCTTTATTATTCTGGCCAGGAAACAAAACAGCCCCTGCCCAGGAGTTGGAACCTAACTTCCTGGATACTAAGTTAAATAGAATTGTCTTGACAGACTGGTCTAATCCATACAATGGGTTTTCTGCTTGGATTTTCCTGTCTGTGGAGAGTTTTTGCCCTAAGCATTGTCTACTTGCTTGGGGAGCTTATATCCTGCCTGATTTTGCCAGTCTCCTTCCCTAGAGGGCTGGTCTCCTCCCTGCTCTGTGCCCCGTGGGGAACTGGCTGATTCAAGAATCTGAGTTTTGGGGCTGGGGATATAGCTCAGTCGAATAAGCGCTTGCCTAGCAAGCGCAGGGTCCAGAGTTCGATCCCCAGTACCAGGAAAAAAAAAAAAAGAATCTGAGTTTTACTGAGACTGAGATACTAATGTACACAAACACGCACCAAGAACAACTTAATGGCACCAGTGCAGGCTTTCTTTTAGCCTGTGCAGTAGATATCATGGAAATCTGCTTTTTCTAGATTGCTGCTCAGATGCTGCTAACTGTGGGGAAATTCTTCAAGACATTTCTGTGTGGCTGTGACAGGGTATGCTCCAGGCTAACTTTGTAGGGTTATTTGTCTGTCAGTCTTAGTAGTTGATTGAGTATCTTTGTGATAGAATCCAGATGTGTTTCCTAATCAAGATAATAAATACTGTATTTCCAGCTGGGACAAAGGATGATGGCGGTAGCTAGCGTCACACTTGGTAAAACTGAGAGTTTTTTAAACTTGGGGTTCACACACCTTATCACAAACATCTACCTTGGCCCTTTTGTAGTGTGTCCATGGAACTGGGAGACAAAGAATTGATGCAAATCTGAGGCTGCTTGTTCTATGAATAATACAGCCCTTTATTACTGACTTTGGAAATCTATATCTTCAGTTAACATGTATGAAACTGTGGCAGGTTAAAAGATCAGGCCTAAAGAATTCTTCTACTGCTCACTAGTTTTAGAAGTAGAAAGAAGGCAGACTTCGAGAATTCTGACTATGTCACTTATGTGCCTCAAGATCTTAGAAATGATTAACCTTGTTTGATTCCCACTCACTTTTTCTTCTATTGGAATTCAGCTTAAGACCCTGAACTTGCCAGGCAGGTGCTTGTGCCACTGAACTATATCCCCGGCCCCTCCTTTCATAAAACAAACTAATGTTTGATTAGAAAAATGCAGGTATATATACCAGGTTTGCATATTTCCTGAATCTGGGAGATAAAGTTAGAAGCCTGGGCACCTGGTCTTCATATTCATGTTCTTTCCATGGTGTTACATGGATGTGGTAAGAAAGACCACTCAGTATGTATGGTATGATCAAATAACATGGTGAATGACTGAATTAAAAAAAAACTATGTCAGCTAAAGATGAGGCCATCAACCACCTTTAAAACACTGCCCCTTCCTTTGAACACATTTAGCCCGTTGTTCTTGCCACTTCCGGAAGCAGCTCTGGATGCCTTCTTTCCCGAGTGTCTTTAGTAGTGTCCCACTGCTGCCCTGATGTCCTGAGTGGATTCAAAACATTTCCTTTCCATGATCATTTTGGCTTAGGGGAAGAGCCTGAAATCCATGGCACCAGATACAGTGAGTAGGGTGGGTGGGCACGCACCACAGTGCTTTTATTTTATAGAAATGATGCACATAGAAAACAGCCCAAGATAGGGGCATTTGGTTTTATCCTATGTCATGACAATGCACAATGTTATGTGTTGCTTCTGGTACAAAACTTCTGTCAGTAGGAACACTACAGTGTGCGCTCATGCACCCATTCATCAAAGTGGCACCATGCAAATGCTGGCTTTTCTCCAAAGTGAAGATGACTTTGAAAGGTAAAAGATCTGAATTGATGTAGGATATCTGGCAGCCACAATAAAACAACTAAAGACCCTCAGGACAGAAGACTTCCAGAACTGCTTCAGAAAGCAGCAAGATGATGGGAGAAGGGTGATCAAAGGAGGGGAAGTATTTTGCAGGGGATTAATGGCAACATGTCTTTTACTGTAAGAAAATTTTAAAATTAAAACCTTCACTGTATTTTTTATTGTATCCCTCATACACTCTCTTCTCCTAGTCCATTAATTTCAGATGCAGAAAATATTATAAATAATCTTTCAATGTCTCCAGTTAACTTTCCACTAGATAGTTTTGGAGAAGAGAGGTATTTATATAAATTTGGAAGTATTAGTTGAATTAGGAATCTTGCCTCCAGATAATATGGCATTTTGCATACATGATGTAAGGAAGCCTAATCCTTTAAAAACTTGTCTTCTTTTTTGCATATAGAAGCTATACAAATAGATTTTGCATTTAATTTTTACTTTATGCAGTTCTTGAGGTAGATACAGTATGCTTCTTGCCAAAAAATTCTGCTTTGAAATTACTCACTTAACCCTAAAATCTTCCTCAAATCTACAGACAAAGCTGACCAGACACCCTGTGTGACTAGTTTACTCTCTTAAACTATGGTGATTAATGATTTTAGGAGAGATTGTTCTGTATTTCCTGGAAGTCAAGTGTTAGATAAAGCATATACCCTTAGTGTTCACTACATTTGTTGTTCTACTTTGAGACACATCGTGTCTACAACGATCAAGTTGTAAAATATTTGTATCATCTACTTTATTGTCATTGCAGTGTCATTTGGAATCTTGTTCAGGTTTTACTCTCCTTGCCTGAGACTTTCCCCTTAAGGAAAGGTATGCAAGCTACGCTTGCCTTCCCTTAAATTACTAAGTCTTTCCTTATTCAGTGAGTATTTGAAACCCTATTTTCTTGTGTGGCTATGATTTGGGAAAGTAAATAGAGTCTTCTGGATTTGTCCCTGATTATTCATTCAACTCCTATGACTTCTCTCGCTATTTAACAATATGCATATGATTGTGAAAACTGTTGATATTTTCACCTATGAATCCATTTTCTGATTCCGATTCCAAAGTTTGCATGATACTTAGTTCTACTTTATCACTATTTTGCTTTATTCAGTTATTCTCAAGTAGCTGAAATAATGTTCCTTTCCTCTTTTCATTTATTTATAAACTGGGGCTGGGGATATAGCTCAGTGGAATAAGCGCTTGCCTAGCAAGCGCAGGGTCCTGAGTTCGATCCCCAGTACCGCAAAAAAAAAAAAAAAAAAAAAAGAAGCTTTATTTATAAACTGGCTTATACCACAAAGTTTCAGTTTTATTGATGAAGTTACCACTGCTATGAAAATATTAAGTAAACAATAAATCAAGAACTTGGGACAAAGAGAAAAGAACTCTATATTTGCCTATAAGGCTTCCATCATGAATACCACATTTGGTTACCCGTTCATTGTTGGTGTCCTCATGCGCCATTTCCATGGCTTAGCTGTCAGGAGTGGTGCTGCTGCAAACATGGGCGTGCACGCATCGCTGTGTGGGGGGTGTCTTCAACTGCTGTGGGGAAGATACCTGGAAATGGAATACCTGGGTCAAACAGAATTTCCACTTCTAGTCTTTTGAGGGATCTTCATGCTGACTTCCACAGTGGCTGCACCAGTCGACACTCCCACCGAATGAATGAGGGTTCCTTTCGCCCCACAGCCTCGCTAGCATCTGCTGTGGGTTGAGTTCTTGACTGTAGCCATTCTTTCTGGAATGAGATGGGATCTCGTTGTTTTAGTTTGGATTTCTTGAGTGGTGGATGCTGTTGAGCATTTTTTCATGTTTTTATCGGCTATTTCTATTTCTCCATCTGAAAAGTATCTATTCATTTCACATGCCTGTTTTTATTTGGGTCTTTAAATATGCAGGATTTAATTTTTTTGATGTCTTTATATATTCTAGGTATTAGTCCTTTTCTTCTCATTCTGTAGGTTGTCTCTTCGCTTTCTTAGTGGTTTCCTTTGCTGTGCTGAAGATTTTTAATTTGAAGTGATCTCATTTGCTGATTCTTGCTATTATTTCTTCTGCAGTTGAGGTTTTGTTCAGAAAGTCTTTGTTTATACCCATGTCTTCAAGAGTTTCATCTATTTTGTCTTCCAGCAGATTAAGAATTTCTGTTCTAATGTTTAAGTCTTTGATCCATTGATGGTATTTATACATAACTGAGTACTACTCTGCTATAAAAAAGGCCAAACTTGAGTCATTTGCAGGGAAATGGATATACCTTGAGACCATAATGTTAAATGAAGTGCTGTAATTCTGACACACAAGCTAAATACCTCATTGTTTCTCTTAGATGAATAACCCTCTCTCTCTTTCTCTCTCTCTCATATATATATGAAAGATAATAGGAAAAAAGAGAAAGAAAAAGAAGATATTGTAATCAAGTGTGGACAGTGTAAATAAAGTGTGCCTTTACATGGTATAATTTTCTTACATGTTGTATATGTTATTTTGCCTATTAGTCTGGCTTTCAAGTTGTGTATATTATAATTAAATTTATAAGTTTTTATAAAATTGTTATGGTTGATACATTGTGTCAACTTGGGGAGTCTAGAGGTTTGGCTGAATGATTCAGCAGGAAGCCAGGGTGCTTACTTTATATACATTCTGAGCCTGTAAAAGAGGAGGGCACGGAGACTGTGTGAGAGCTACACACCCCCTGGGTGGGGGTAGGCTGTTTACAATGTAAGGGAAGAAAAGAGGCTGCTTGCCTGTCGTTCCTCCCTTTTGCTGGTTGTTTTTGCTGTGTTCTGCTGCCATGAACAGTTTGCCCTCTGCCATGTGCCACTCTGCCTCTGAACCAGCCAAGTATGGACTGAAACCTCCACAAACTGTAAGCTAAATAAACCTTTCCTTTATTCATTTTGAGCATTGGGTATTTTGTCTCAGCAACGAAAGAAAAGTAACCAAGACAGAATTTGGTGCCAGTGAAGTGGGGTCGTTGCTGTTACTATACCTGACCATGTGGTTCAAGAGCCTTTGGAAATGACTTGTGGGAAGAGTTTGGAAAGATTTGGAGATGTCGCCTGAAAGAGATGCGCTGGAATGCCTTCGGCTATTCTGTATGGGAGATTCTGGTCAGAGTTCAGAAGACCAGAAGGCCAATAGAAATCCTGCCAGTAAAGACCGGGTTCAGAAGGTTTCTGTTGGAAAGGACTGCATTGGTTGTTGGACTCCAGACGATGTATGTTATGGTTTGGCAGAAAGTTTGTCTGCATTTTCCTCGTGTCCAGAGACTTTGCCTAAGACTAAGATTAAGGATGGCAGCGAACTGATTAATCTGGCAAAAGAAATTTCAAGGTAGTCGAATGTTGGGGCAGTGGCATGGCTGTTGTTGGGGGCTCTTAGCCAGATCTATGTTGAGAATCAAGTGCAAAGAGCCCAGCAGGATGATTTAAAATGTTGTGAGTTTGGTCAGAAAGGAAGCTCCAGTAAAGCTCTGGACTGCAAAGAAGGCTGAGAAAATCT
>PVLD010010464.1:0-70680 GCA_004027595.1 Dinomys branickii | reverse complement strand
GAGGGGAGGGGAGGGGAGGGGAGGGGAGGGGAGGAGAGGAGAGTTTAAATTCTTGAGCTGTGGCCAAAAGAGACTGTGGCTGATGAAATCACAGCTCTTAAAGAAAGAGGAATGAGCCATATGATATGCCTCCAAGTTTTTCTGTTTTTCATTGTAGAGGGATTTTTTTTTCTTATTTTAAAGAGCATCTTATTAAGTGGTTTTATGAGACAAAGCAATTTTTAAATGAAACATCTCAGGAAAAGATAAAATAAACAAGCATTGGCAGTACAAAGATGTGGGAGGAAATCCAGACGTTGGGGGCGTGCCGGTTATGTGGTTTCTGAAACTGTAGCTAAAGCACAGAATGCTACGAGGAAGGGAAGTCAGAAAGCATTTGGATGCAGCTTCAGATAGATACCAAACTCTCCCAAATTAAAAGAATAAATCTGTTGGGTAAATGAATTCTCTAAACTTTTCTTCCCCTGAATTTATTCTTGTTCAGAAATTGTGGCTCCCACCTAGCCCAGGCCGGGGACAGGGGCAAAGCTAATTGTTTCTTCCATAACTCCGGAAAACCTGCTGGAGTCCTGGGCGCCCACAGACACCGAAGGGGGAAAATGAGGCCTGGTTTACTGTGGCGCTGCTCAGGAGACAGCAGTGGGCAAGGTGGGGGTTGATGGCAGTTCCGGTGGGGACGGAAACGATGGCGGCGGTGAAGGGCGAGGCCGTGTTGAGGGGTGATGGCGCTGGTGGCGCTGCGCGGCGGGGGGATGGTGGCTGCTGCTGGCGTGGTCAGTAGCAGGGACAGCAGACCCAGAACTGCAGACCGTGAGGGGGCCCGAGGAGGCACACTGACCACTGCCAACTGCTTCTTGTCTCTGACAGCCTAACAGCCAACCTGCTGGCTGATGACGGGTTCAGGTGCCTTCTAGACCAGCTGTTGCAGATACCCATCTCTGGGGTGCTTGAGTAAGTGGGGGGCAGTCTGGAGACAGGAGGGATGGCGCCTCCCTGGGCCTCTTTAGAAAGTGTCCTTAGTGAACGCCAGGGAACAAAGCTCTGGGAAGGAAAGTAGTAGTCTTACCTGGACTTCTCATGCACACACACACACACACACACACACACACACACACACACACACAAGTGTCCTTTCCTCCTTCCCTCGTACCCACCACGGGCAGATCCTCTGCCAGACACGCAGCAGAGGCTATGGCTTCAACCAGGCTGATCCTGGAATAGGGAAGCTGTTTCACCCTCAGCCAGCGGGTGTAGGACCGGAATTGCCTGGTTCCTTCCTGTTTCATCCCACCCCTAGGTGACAGGGATTTGCAGACGTCTCTGCATCAGGAAAGGGTCCCCTGGAAGTCATCCACACTCTGATCTCCCCAGCAATTTGGGAGACAACAGGCAGAGCGGGATTCAGCCTGTTGCTAGGCAACTGAGCTTTGTGCTCTGAGAGTCCTCAACCCATGGGGGGGAGGGTGGCGGGGGGTCCGGAGATGGCAGCAGGGCCCCTACCACAGGATGGTGGGGGCAGCAGGCACAGTGAGGCAGCTCCAGCCACCCTGCCAGCGGGGGCAGCGTCCTGTCTTGGCCGCTCTCTAGGCCTCACTGTGCCCGTCTGCAGGATGGAGTGGACGCCTGAACACAGAGGCCTCCCTTCAGGGAAACCAGCTAGAGGGAAGGCGAGGGGACTGGGTGGCGCCATCCTGAGCCTCCTTTCTCTCCTAGTCTGAGTCACAACAGCATCTCTCAGGAAGGTGTCCTGCACCTGCTGGAGGCTCTGCCCTTCTGCCCACGTGTCCGAGAGGCCTCGGTGAAGTAAGGATCAGCTGGCTGATGGTGGCCACCCTTTGCCATCTGTGTGATTTGGAGCAGATTGGCGCTTTCTGAGCGTCAGGGTTTCCTGGGCGGGGTCCAGGCTCCGTCCTCCCTCGCCTGAATGCTGTGGGGTGCGAAAGCCCGGTCTCCCCAGCCTCCCAGAATTGTGTGGACACGCTTCTCTGCACTCCTCTCTCTGCAGCCTGGGCTCCACGCAGAACTTCTGGGTTCACTTCTGCAAGCAGGAGGAGGCTGGAATGACCCTGAGGTAACTCCTGGTGGGGCAGTGGGCAGGAGAGGGAAGGGCAGCGGAGGCTGGCCTATGGCACCTCATGCCCCTGCCCCAGCCTCCTCCTCCTCCTCCTCAGCCTGCTCCATGCTCACTGCCCAGGGTTGGTCTGCCAGGTCTTCCACGATGGCCCCGGCAGCCTCGGGCAGGAGCTTTGCATGGAATGTGTACCTGTTAGTCACTTCCCAACTATAGCTTGAGTCTGAGCCTCCTGGTTAAGATTCTGGAGCCTCCTGAAAATAAATCCTAGGCTGCCACCGCCTTGCTGTGTGACCCTGGATGAGTGACTGATCCTGCCTGTGTCAGTCCCTCCTTTGTACAACAGGGTCATAGCACAACCTGCCCTCGGGGCGATTGCTAGGGTTAAGGGAGCTCATCTGTGTGAAGGGGAAAGGCCGGGCTCACTGGAGCGCCCCACCATCCCTGCCTGGCCAGGTCCTCTGCAGGTCGGACTTCAGCTGTGAACACGGCTCCAAGCTGGGCCTGTGGCTGAGCCTCCTCCAGCCCCTGTCCCTGCGGCACCCACAGCACCCTCACAGCCCACAACTGACTGCTGCGCTCTGAGCTGCTTAGCGGCCCCTAGCTTCAATCTCTTATCCTCCTGCTCTTGTCCTTCACAGGCTGACCCACCAGTCACCACACACACACACACACACACACCCCGCACCATATATACACCACATAGCACACACACATACTCTACAGATACACTCACCCTCACACACACCTTCACCTATACACCATACACGTAGCACATATGCTGTCACACACTCACATATACTCTCACACACAACACACACATGCCACACCACACACAACACTGCAGCCACAGGATTCTTTGCTCTGTGTCGGTAAGCAGCCTGGCCGGATATGCACACAGCCCCCCGCCTCTGCTCATACTTGACCCCTGCTGAGAGAAAATTCCCCCAACCCTGACCCCCAGCTCCATATCAGCCCCTCTTTGAAGTCTCAGAGCAGGGCTGGGAGGCAGAGGCCCAGCCCATGTGCCCTGTGTTTTACCGGTTGTCTATCCTTGGGCTCATGGGCTTCCTTGCTTTAAACTGTGCTGTGAGAATGAAGTGAGATACCGCATGTAAGCAGGTGCCCTGGCTGTCAGGGGCTGGCACAGTACCGGGTGAAGAATTCGCTCCACAGGCAGCTCCTAGCACCTCCTTGGAGGGGATGGGGTCCCCCAAAACAGCCAGGAGGCGCCAAGGCAGGCTGCATCTCCACAGCAGGTCCCCAGGAAGCCTAGTGGCCCACACAGGCCTCACAGGTCTACCCTGGCCTTCTGCCCTCAGACTGAGTGAGTGCAGCTTCAGGCCAGAGCACATGCCCAGACTGGCCAGCAGCATCAGCCAGGCCCTCCAGCTGACGGAGCTCACGTAAGTGACAGCTTGGCCCATGAGGACAACTGAAAGGTGGGCGCCCTGCAGGGCCACATCAGTGACTGTGGCCTGTCCCCAGGCTGACCCGATGTGGCTTGGATCCAAAGCAGCTGGCCATCCTTCTGAGCCTCACAAGACGGCCATCGGGCCCCCTCCAACTCAGGTATCTTCCCCTTGCCATGGGAGGGGCCAGGGCATGAATTTAGGCTGGATGGGTGCCAGAGTGCAGAGGCCCAGAATCACAGCCCTGGCCGTTTCCCATACCCAGAACCCTACCTCCTGGACCTGGGGCAGACCCTGCCTTCTGTCCCAGGGGTCACCCCCACACATTCAGAAGAGCAGTGTCTTCCTGGGCAGGGCTTGCGCTTTGGGCTTGAGGAGATTAAAAAAAAAGTTCCTAAAGGAATATCCAGCCAAGGAAAAAGATAACACAAAATAAGTATGCTAGCCAGATGTGGTAGTGCACAGTCTCAGCACTCTGGGAGGCTGAGTTAGGAGAACTGCAAGTCTGAGCCCAGTTGGGCAACTTGGGAACGTTGCAAGATCTTGTCTTAAAAACAGATGGATGGATAGGTGGATAGGTGGATGGGTAGATGCATGGAGAGATAAAATTTTAAAACTGATGGGCCTATAGCTCAGTTCAAAGGCTCTGGGTTCATACTACCAAAAAACCCAAATGCTTGTATATTCAACATAATTTTAAAGATTCAGGAAAAAGGCATACTAAAAGCAGAAAGAATATTTTAAAGCTCATATCCTATTACCCAGATTCGACAGTTGCTCATATTTTCTGTGTCTGCTTCATTTTTTCATCTTTTGGCTAAAGTATTTTAAAGTAGATTATAGACCTCATAAAATCTCACTCCTAAATATTTCACCATGAATCACTAAAAAGGAAGTACATTTTCTGCATAATCATAGCTTAATCAGGGGACCTGAGAAATTCAGTAACAATTCCTTAGTGCCACGCATTACCTGGTCTAATGTGTCTCTTCTTTGGGAGACAACTGGCCTGTTGGATGGGGATGCAGGCAGGGACCACATTTGCAAGGGGTGGTGTGGGCTGTGTTGCTCAGCGGTCACTGCATCGCCAACTGCCTGGCTTCTGACCCTGGCCATCATCTCCATGCCACAGAGCCTGCCCCTGATTTTTTTGGAGATTGAAGCTAGATTACAAGCCTTGCTAAGATGAATTTATAGATCTGTGCCCCAAACTTTAACTTCTCAGACAGCTCTGTGCCCAGCCCCCAATGCCCATGTTGAGACATAGGGGATCTCATTGTTCCCCTATATCACATAATTTAAATTTTGATAAAATACACATAACGAAATTCACTTCCTGCCATTTTAAAATGTACAGCTCAGTAGTGCTAAGTACTTTCGCGTATCGTGCAACCAATCCTCTGATCTCTTCGTCTTACAAAGCTGAAACTGCACCCAGTAGACCACAACCTCCCATTCTCCATGCCCCCAGCCCCTGGCAGCCCCATCCCTGCTCCCTTCTGTTTCTATGAATCCGAGTGCTCCAGACAGCTTCTGTAAGTGGAATCACACGTTATTGGTCCTTCGGCAACGGTCCCGACTTAGCACGATGTCATCAGGGCTCATCAAAGCATGGCACATGCTAGAATTTCCTTCTGCAACTTGTTTGTTCATCTTTGATGGCCTGTGGGTTGCTTCTGCATTTCGGCCTCATGAATGACACAGCCATAAACATAGGTGTCCAAAGACGTCTTTATGCCTCTGCTTTTAATTCTTTGGAGTATTTACCCCGAATTGTAGATCACCCAAGATAATATTTTAAAATAAAACTTTTTACTCAGGAGGCTGAGGCAGGAGGATCGCTGTGAGTTCAAAGCTGGACTGAACTACAGAGCAAGTTCAAGGCCAGCCTGAACTGCAGAGTGAGACCCTGTCTCAAAACGACTACATAAATAAATAAATAAATAAATAAACAAATAAAACTGTTAAGCCTAAAAAGTAATAGGCACTCACTATAGAAATTTGTGGAAAATTCAGAAGAACATAAAGGAAAAGTGGTATATAAGCAGAAAAATGGTATTTAGAGAAAACTAACCCAATATAACCTTGAACTAGGGATTTGTGTGTGTGTGTGTGTGTGTGTGTGTGTGTGTGTGTGTTTTAAACAGGGTCTTGCTAAGCAGTTCAGGCTGGCCTTGAGCTCACTTTGTAGGCCCAGGCTGATCTCAAACTCGCAAGGATCCTCCTGCCGCAGCCTCCCAAGTGCTGGGATTACAGGCATGTGCCACCACGCCCAGCAGAACTAGGGATATATTAAACAGCTCTTTTATCCTGCTTCTAAATTAATGCATGCACACTTAATATAGTTTCCTTACATCCCTCATCTCCATCTTTTTTTTCCTATATTTTGCCCTTTTTAAAATACAAAATTGGGATCATATTATATGTACAGTTGGGTTTTCTTATCTTGGCCATGTAACATTGTATGGATCTTTTCTGAAATCTAAAAATATTGTTTTTAAAAAACTTTTCCAGTTTGGGTTGTTGCAAAATGATTCTTGAAATAAGGATGATGTAAGTTTCCCTTTTTATGCTTATGCTCAATTGTATAATTTTATAGTTTTAAAATAGGCCAAAAAGCCTCCAGACCCCTCTAGGCAGTAACCCTCCCCCAGGGTGCTACGTGCTGCCATGGGGAGGGGGACATATCTGTGTGTCCCTTTTGGTGACAGGGTGGAGGAGCCGTGGGTTGGTGAAGCCGGGGTGCCTATCCTGCTAGAAGTCTGTGCCCAGGCCTCAGGCAGCATCACTGTCATAAGGTGAGTCCATGGAGGAGGACCTCTTGCAATTCTTCATTTTTTCATGACCTTTGGGAACTTCTGTTGGTCTGTTGTGCTGTGGGGCAATAACTGTATCACTGATGAATTCTCTGGGTCCTCAAGGCAGCAGGACTTCTTGGGGTATACGTGAGGGTCTACACTCACTTGCTAGGACTTGGGCAGTAGTCAGACTTCAGTGTCAGGCAGAGACAAGCAGCACCAGATTCAAGACAAAGGGCTGTGAGTGTGGGAAACCATAGCTGGGACCCTATGCTGGTTGCTTGGAAGCGGCCCCTGCCATACACACACACACTGTGGCTTTGTGACCTGAGATGACAGAGTGACACGTAGTAGGTGGAAGCAAGGCTTTGGCATCCTGACATACATGTCATCAGATTCCCGCTCAGCAGTTACTGTCCCAAGACCTGCTGTTCACCAAGAGGCACCCAGGAAGAACCTGGGATAGTTTAACGTCTCCCTCAGCCCTCTCCAGTGAATCTGACCTTCGGGTGAAGCCAGCGAGCTCAGAGTGCAAATGCAGCCACCGAAGAGCCCACAGGCTCTGTGGTCTTTGAGCACGTCCCTTGGAATGTCCCAGAACAGCCCTTGTGTGTCAGCGGTAGCTCTGTCACAGTTTTGAAAGCCTCAGCTTGCTCACTTCGAATTGTTGAAAGGCACCATTTTTGGTATATAGGACTCAAGGAAGCATTGTTTGCCTATTCGAGCTGGGCGAGGCAGGGGAGGCAGAGACCCAAGCAGAAGGGCTGGAGCTGCAGGCCAGGCAGGGAAAGCTTCCGTGGACCTCACCAGTCCCTCTCCCCCTTCTCAGCATCTCTGAGACCCAGCAGCAGCTCTGCGTCCAGCTGGAATTTCCTCATCAGGAAGAAAACCCAGAGGCCATGGCCCTCAGGTGGGAACAGCTGGTGGCAGGGAGGGTATGTGGCTATTTCTGAGCAATATTTCTCATGTCCCTGCTCAGTCTTTTCATATCCAGTCTTTCCATGGCCTGTGAGGGATGCTTCCCACCCTCTCTATCCCCACCCCAAGCCTCGGTCTCTGCTCCAGTCATCTCCACACCAGCTTTCAGTTCCTTAAACAGTATCTTGCTCTCTTTGACCCCAGGGCCTTTGCACAGCCTCCTCCCTCTGCCAAACATGTTGTCTTCTTCTTTCACTGGCTGTACTTCTCTATCTTTCAAGCCTCAGCTTAAATGCCACAATCTTGAGGAGGCCCACTGATCCCCAGCACTTAGTCAAATCTTTCTATTATTGCCGCTCAGAGATACCTGGGTGCATAGCACCTCTAATCCGTATAGCACACTTTTGGAAAGTACAATGTCACCTCTCTTGAGTGGATGCAGCACTGTGTATATACATTCTGGGGAATCCTGCAGGGCCAGGTTTCAGCCCACTTCCCCCCTTGGGTACACTCCCTTGTGCAGTGGCCATACCGGGCATACCAGCTGCCCCATCTGGACCCCTCCTTTGTAGTACTACTTAATACCAAAATTGTGGGGTTCCATTCGACCAACACTTACTTATTCCTATACCACAAGCTCTTTGAAGGTGGGGATTGAATCACCGCTACTGGAAACGTGTTCACAAACTGCCACCTCCCTTTCTGCCTCCAGGCTGGCTCACTGTGACCTTGGGACCCACCACAGCCTCCTTGTCAGGCAGCTAATGGAGACATGCGCCCGGCTGCAGCAGCTCAGGTCAGCTCCAGAAACACTGTCCCAGGCCTGGGCCTCTGGTCAACCCCAATGCGTCATCCAGGCCTGGGTGTTCTCTCTCCTGTGCAGGAGAGGGTCATTCCTTACCCAGGGTGGCACGGGGGGCTCCTGAACAGTTCCTCCCCTCCTATACCTCCCTGTCTGTATGTGATGAGCCCCAGGGTGTGTCCAGGCTGACCTCCTCTGGGATATTCTCGGGCGTTTTCAGCCTGTCCCAGGTAAACCTCTGCGATGCCAGCGACACCACCTCCCTGCTGCTGCAGAGCCTCCTGCTGTCACTCTGTGAGCTGCAGACCTTCCGGTAAGCACACCAGATTGCCCTTATCCCCAGTGCCTCTGCCTGTGCCGCACCTCCCTTTGTCCACAGCCTGTGCCAGAGGACTTTGTGTGCCCCCCTGTGGGCGGGTGCCACAGGGGTCCCGGAGACTAGGCTAAAGGGACACAGCCATGGGCACGCGCCGCACGGCAAGAAAATTACTCCCTTTTCGAAGCTCCCTCCCTTTCTTTCTCTCATTTTTCTTTCCTTCCTCCTTTGTTCTTAAAAATAATTGCAAATAAGATGTGGCAAGACTGAGAATATCCTTACACCATTTATCCAAATTCCGCGTGGCAGATACTTCCCCACAGGTATTCATTCCTTCCCTCCTTCCCCCCTCTCTTCCTCTTCTTCCTCTTATTGTTCCTCCTTCTCCCTCCACCCCTGAGCCATTTGAGAGTAAGGTGTACAGTCATGTCCCCCTGAGGCCTAATATTTCAGTAGATTTCCTAAGAACAAGGCTATTCTCTTCCATAACCCAGTAAAATCATACAGTTCAGGAAATTAAACACACCGTTATGTAAACTGCAGTTTATACTTAGCTCCTACCACTCGTTCCAGTAATGTGCACTTGCTGCGGGGCTTTCTGAAGTTTTACCTGTCCTGGAGCCAATCCGGATCACACGCTGACTGATTGCCACCGCTCTCTAGTCCCCTCAATCTGAGCAGTTCTGGGGCCTTCTTTGTCTTTCATGACACAGTCTCGGACATTTACAGGGCAGTTGTTTTGCGGGACATTCTTCAACTTGAGTTTTTCCAGTGACTGCTGACACTTAGCTTTAGAGACTGCATCTTGAGCAGGAATGTGACACAGGCTTTGATCTGTTCTCAGGGCCGCCCGCAGGGACACGTGACGTCTGTGTGGCCCCTCGCTAGGCCCTTTGCTAACTGTGCCTCCTAGTGCGGGCAGTGTCTGCCGAACTTCTCTAGCAAAGTTACTATTTTCCCTTTCTGATTAATGCGTCTCTTGTGAGGAGATAGTATAAGCCTATGTAAATGTCCTGCTCCTCCTCAAACTTTCACATGATGTTAGCACCCACTGGAAAGTCTCACCTGGATCAATTATCAACATAACAGTGGACAAAGGGAGCCTTACATTCACTTTTCTCTCAGAGCAACTGATTGTATCAAAAAGAAACTCTGGGGGCCAGCAGATCTCTGGCCTAACCAGTACTTGCTTTAAAGATACCGAGCTGTGGCAAACAGCACCAGCTAGACCTCACGGCGGTACTGACATGGTGTAGGCTGTGAAGGTGCTCCCTGAGTGACTGGTTTCGGGCAGAGTCCAGGCTCCTGCCTCCAGCTACATCTTGGCTTAATCTGTCCACGTGAGGGAGATTTATGAACACAAAGTGTCCCCTACCCACTGTCCCTGGAACCCTGCCCTCTGCCCCAGGGCTCTGAGACCCAGCACCTGCTTCACCTGCTGCCTTTTCATCCCTGCCAGGCTGACCTCCAGCTGTGTGAGCACCCAGGGCCTCACCCACCTGGCAGCTGGACTGGGCCACTTCCACCACCTGGAGGAGCTAGAGTGAGTTACAGGGTGTAGGGACACAGGAAGGGATGGCCCAGCCCAGAGCAGGGGGCGGAGAGGACACTTGACCTGTGGTAGGGTGGACAGTGAGACTTCTGCCTATGACTCCTGCCACAGCCCAGCAGTTGTGGGTGTGGCCCCAGTAAAGCTGAGCCCTGTGCTCTTGGTCTCAACATTACCACTGACCCAAGGGCCTCCAGCCAAACTGCCCTTCCACTCTGGGCTATTTGCTGCCTCTGTTAAGAGGAGGTTCAGATGGACGGGACTAAGGGACAGGAAGGTTGGTGCATGCATGTCCCTGTACTCTGGCTGCTTCTTTGTGACCTTCATTTCACCCAGAACATTCTTTCTCAGCCAGGCCAACTATAACTGCTATGTCCATAATATTTCAGTAAATTTCCTCCCAAGGAGACCCAACAACCTTACCCTTGGGTCCAGGAATGCCTCCACCAAGCTTGGACAGTGAGGCTGATGAGGCTCGGCAGACCCAGAGTCAGCCTCTCAGCTGCACTGGAGGGGCCAGGCAGGCTTGTCTAACCCTCACCTCTGCTTGGTCCCCTCCAGCTTCTCGAACAATCAAGTTGGTGAGCAGGGCACTGAAGCACTGATAGGGGTTCTCCAGGAGAAGTGCAGGCTGAAGAGACTCCAGTAAGTAGCAGCAATAGGGTAAGGGGGGGGTTGGGCAGGGGGGGTAATAGATATAGTAAGGGTGGGGTGGTTAATGGGAAGGGGCATGGAAGGTATGCCTAGGAGCTCTGCATTTCTTGAACACAAACTGTCAAATGCCTGGGTGAACCCAGGCAAATGTCCTCCCAGACCTTTTATGTCCTTGCCCAACTCTGAGGGCCAGCAGGATGCTTGGTCAAAGAAAACAGAATGCTCAACTAATCAACCCAAGCCAGGAGTTTATTTGCTCTGTCACAGAAAAATACAAGTAGTTCACTTCAGACATGGCTGCATGTAGGGATTCAATATTGGTGATCTCTCTCTCTCTCTCTCTCTCTCTCTCTCTCTCTCTCTCTCTCTCTCTCTTTCTTTCTGTCTCTCTCCTCTCTGTCCCCATTTTGACTTACTTCTCCACCAGGTTGTCCCATAGTCTCAGGCTTTGTAGAAAGGGAGCACCCACCTCCCCGTAGCTACAACAGATTGAGTCCCATTGGACTAGCTTGGGTCACATTTTCACCCATAACCCAATCATTGAGGCTCTGAACACAAAACATTCTCACTGGCCACATACGTGTCACGTGGCCACCCTATTACCTGGACTGAGAGTGAGGTTTCAGGGTGCTATTAACAAAAGAGGGAGAAACAAACTCTGGGCACAAAATCTCACAGATATCCACTGTCTTTTGTTTATAGCTGTTTCCTTGGTAACTGGCAACTTTTTCTCTGCTATAATTTGGGTTTACCAAATTCTCAGAAATGCCATAAACAGCCTCAGTCTAAAAGACAAGCCCTATTCCACAGATTCTGGTTTAGATATGTATCTAAACAAACAAACAAAAATCCCCCAGCATTTTCTGCTTTTAATCTCTCAGTTTTTTGATGACCAAACATATACCAAGTTCTGTTATTGTAGAAATATGTACAAAGAGACAAAGACCATGAAATCCCTAAAAGATGACATTCTTCAAGAACATTTTTGGGAGCAATCCATTTGTGGGCTTTTCTGCAGATTTTTGTCTACATATGTTATGAAAGTAGTTTCAAAGTAGCCTTTTGACTTTTCCCCCCATAACAACGAAACTCTCCCATTCTGTTCCTCTGTGCTTGTCCTGGGGGAGAGTAGGGAGGGAGGGGAGGGGAGGGGAGCGGAGGGTTAGAGAGACTTTGGACCACAAGACCACCTTGTCTCTCATGAAGCTGTTGCTTTGGCTTCTCCGTGCTCCACACCCTGCTTGGAAGCTTTATTCAGGGGTGAGAGGTCCGGTAGGGTCATCGCTGGCTCATTCATGTATTTGACAAATATGAACAGACACAGGACAGGAGTCAGGGCTGGGGCTGGTGGTACCGCAGATGAGCCTCCTGGGATCCTTCCATCTTCTGACTTCCCAGACCCGGTGCTACTTGTTGCCTCCTGCTGCCTCGGTTGTCCAATCTATAAAGCGGGGCACAGTGATGCCTTTCCTGTCTGAAAGAAGGGGATTTATTCTCTGTGCCCAGGGGCCTCTGCCAGTTCCAGATTTCTTAGTATTTCCTGCTGTGGCAACTCCCCTCAAAACCAGAAGCTACAGCTGGGCATGGTAGTGCACACTAGTAACCTCAGCACTTGTGAGCCTGAGGCTGGAGCCTCAGTTCAAGTCCAGCCTGAAACCCTGTCTCAAAAAACAACCGCTTCTTCCAGCTGTCCATCCGGAGCAGAACGGTTGGGGTAGACCCTGGTTAGGAGCCAAAACATGCAGGGTGAGCTCTCGGTAGGAGCAAGTCCGCTGGTTCACTGGGGCTCTCTGGGTTTTAGTGCTGAAAGTTGCATGTCCTGGAAAACTCCTAATTCTAGGCAAACTGGGAGAGTGGATCACCTCTTGTTTCCACCTCTTACTATGTGAGTTTATGTAAGTTCCTACGCCTCTCTGTGCATTAGACTTCCTCCTTCACTTTGAGGATGATATTCGCAGTCCTGTTTTCCCGGGGATGTTGTGAGGAGTAAGTGAAGTAGTATGCCCTAAGGCCTTGAGCAGACCCTACCTTGTGGTCTCCCTCCCCTGCCCGGACTTGGGCTTTATGGAATATGAGCCTGTGGACAGCACAAAGCTGAGAGTCCTACAGTCCTGTTCTGTTGTTGATGACAATGAATGAGATAGTGAGAGGCACCTTTCCAAGTGTCTTGGGCCTAGTATATGGTCAGTATGGGAGCATCAGAGTCACCCATGATTAGTTTGAATTCCATGAGACTCAAAAACAATCACACTGGGCGTGGTGGACTGGGGATATAGCTCAGTGGAATAAGTGCTTGCCTGGCAAGCACAAGGTCCTGAGTTCGATCCCTAGTACCTCAAAAACAAAAGAGAAAAAAGTGGGGCTAGGAATGGGAAACACTGGGCGTGGTGGCACATGCCTGTAATCCCAGCACTTGGGAGGCTGAGGCAAGAGGATCACCACCAGTTCAAGGCTGGCCTGGGCTACATAATGAACTCAAGGCCAGCCTGAACTACATAGTGAGACTCTGTCTCAAAAAGAAACAGAACCTCTGCCTGGGTGACCCCCATGGCCCATGCAGAGAAGCAGCATTGTGTTTCCCAGTGCGGGCTGTTTTGCAGAGTTTGCATGGCGTGGATGTAATCAAGGTCCCTGGGCATGCTAAGTGACAGAGGCCTCGAGTGGTTTGCACACCCACACATGTACATGCAGCAATGCCAAGCTCATTTGGCTCCTTCTCCTCCAGCCTCAGTCATCTTCTGCTGGGCAGCTCCACACTGGCCACGCTCACTCAGGGACTAAGCCACATGAGCCTCCTGCAGCACCTCTGGTGAGTGACCCCATGGGAGCAAGTGGGAGGACATCCCTGGCTTTATTGGGGCAGCACCCGGCAAACACAGGAGCACCACCCCACGCTCCCTCCTCCTTCCCGGGGAAGCTCCTGGGTTGGTGCCCACTGCTCTTGCCTTCTAGTGCCACCAGCTGCACCCCGTCACATGGTGACCAGAAGGGATTATGCCCGGGTCCCAGAGTAGCCCTTAATGTGCACTGTTCTCCACAGTTCCTGTAAAATGAGAACTGGGGACCCACAGGCCTCCTCTGTGGTTTCCCTTCCCTGCCCACTGTGGTAAACAAACAGCACACTCTTTGTGAATGCGGGTTTTGGTTTTGATTTTTGCAATACTAGGGACTGAGCCCAGGGACCACTGAGCTACATACCCAGCCCTTTCAGAAAAGAATTTTTTTTTGAGTCAGTGTCTCATTATGTAATTCAGGCTGGCCTTAAACCCACTATATGGGCCAAACTGTCCTTGAACTCACGGTGATCGTCCTAACTCAGTCTCCATCACACCCCCAGGTGCTGGGATTACAGGTATGCACCAACATGCCTGGCTCAAATTTTATTCTGAGACAAGGTGTCATTAAATTGCGTAGGCTAGCCTCAAGCTTGCAATCCTCCTACCTCAGCCTCCCAAGTATCTAGAATTACAAAACTACACCACCGCACATGGCTTGATGTGTTGTTGTTTTTAATACGAAACACTGTACCTACAGTCCAAGCAATTACACAAAGCTTTGCTCTGGTTTTATCTGAGTCCCCTCCCAGACTCCAGCAGTTTAGCAAGACTGGGACATTGATGTTAGAGTTTCAGAGGGTGTGGCAGATTGCACCATTCACTTCACCCAAAAGTCACTCACTAGGAGACAGTTCACCAGCATTTAATGTGCAAAAGATAAAACGAACAATCCTCAGACAAGCCCTTAGCAAGAGCTGAGCCAGTAGCTTGGCCATTTTGCTTGGATTCTTTCTCCCCACACACTGGCACAGGGAAAGGTCAGGGTACCCAAGAGCCACTCGGCCAAGTCAGGGAGAAGCCTGCCATCTGCACCGATGGCAGCTCCTAAGCCCTGCCCAGCTGCCTGGCCTGGGGCATGGAATCCACATAAAATTTGCATTCAAACCCCACACACCCTCCCCACCCTAGCCCCAGCCTCAGAGTCCACAGCAAAACCTGGCAATGCCGAGAAACAGAGAATGTTCCCTGACCATGGCTCTGAGATCCGTGTCCACCTTGCCTGCAAGTCGGTATGAGTATGTGGTCGGTCACAGGTCACTTCTGAGCCTCATTTATCTTTTCTTGGACAGTGGAGATAGTCATAACCCTTCTGCTCACAACCCTCAGAAGTTACATGAGCAGTGTGTGAGTATACAGGTTTTATAAACTGTAGAATTTTGAGCATAGCACATACAAAGGCCTTTAATAAGCTCTTGATGAAGGCCTTCTCCAGACTGAATAGGAGTGACAGTGGGGACATTAGTTGCTGTCAACTTCCTGAGGCTCTCAGAGCTGCCCCCAGCTTGGTGGGCGTGAGAGAGCTGTCCTTCCCCCAACCCCATGACAATTTTGGCAGCAAAGATGATAGAAGTAAGGGCCGCTCAGGTAGGCAGGGGCCACATAATTCAACCTTTCTACCCACTTCCACACTGCTAAACCAGGCCCAGGCCGGTAACCTCTGAGACCCAAAGATAGGATGTAAGAGAGCCCATTGCTGCAGGAGGGATTTAGGTCAGACAGCACGAACAGCATCCAAACAGAAGTGAAAAGTCGGTAGTCTTCACCCAGCACAGGGTGCTGACCCCACACCTGGGCTCTCTCTCTGGCGGTTGGCCTCCTGTGTCCCGGGGCTGGGTGTGGACAAAGGTAGACGGCGGCAGGCTGATCGCTCTGGACCTCTTGCTCTTCTCTTCCCAAGCCTGAGCCACAGCCGTATTGGAGACGCCGGTGCCCAGCTCTTAGCTGCTATCCTGCCGGGGCTGCCCAGCCTCAGGAAAATAGAGTGAGTGGCCGGGTTACAGAGAGCGGCCCGCAGTGGCCACACTGTGCTCCTGGGAGACACTGGCCCTGGTTCACGCCCACCTGGCAAAGCCTCCCTGCCCTGGCCTTCGTGCTCAGACAGTGGGGTGGATGACTTCCTGGCTCTGGTGGTATCCTAACTCCCCCGGCCCCTTCTCCGGGGTCCTTCTGTTCCACTGCGCTGGGAAGGTGGGTGAGGAGGAGGCTTGCTGCTTGGGGCCCTGCAGATGAGGGAGTGGACAAGGAATCAGAGGGTTTGATGACCACTCCTCCCACAGCCTCTCAGCAAATGGCATCAGCCTGCCTGGGGCACTGCCTCTGGCGGAGTCTCTCACTCTTTGCAGGCACCTGGAGGAGGTGAGGTAAGTGTCTGCACAGGTGGGGGTCCCCACAGACCCCTCACCCTCCTGTCACCCCGGCAGGGCAGGGGCCCAGAGCAAGCCACCTGACCTCTACGTTCATTCCCCTCCTGTCCTTTCCTCCTCCTTCAGGATCGGCCACAACGCCTTGGGGGATCCCACAGCACTGACACTGGCTCAGCGGCTGCCTCAGCGCCTAAGGGTCCTACAGTGAGTGTCCCCTTGCCTGAGGTGCATGAAAAGTTGGGGGAGGGGTACACAGGATCAGCTGGAGTCAGACAGCCCCGCCTGAGCCCAGACAGTGGCAGTCCTTTCCTGCCTGCTCTTCCCATGTCTGATGTCCACACAGGGAAATCAGGACACCCTGCCTAGTCCTGGCCCTGCCGCTGGCCACCTGTGAGCCCTTGGCTAAGCCCCTTCCCCTTCTGAGCCTCAGTTTCCTCCTGTGCAAAAGAAAGACAACAACCCCAGCTCAGCCTGCCCCGTGAGTCAGTCTGAGGGAGCACACGCAAAGAAAGAGCTGTGTGCAAGCAGAGCGCTAAGCAGCATAGCCTCAGCATTGCCAATTCAAGGCCACAGCCTCGTCTGAGCCGCGTGCAGCCCCCTGCAGCCCCGTGGGGCTGGGGGTTTTATGTGCTCCATTTGCCGAGAAGGGAGTGAATGCCTGGAGAAGGGAGGAGAGTGAAGTTCCTAATACACTGAGAAGCCACCCAAAGCTGGATCTCTGGGTGGCAGTTACCAGCTAAGGCACAGCTGGCACAGAGCTAGTCCCCAGGCTCCTCTCAGGCCTTCCCTTCTCCCCAGCCTGCAGTCTAGCCATCTGGGCCCAGAAGGGGCATTTAGCCTGGGCCAGGCCCTGGATGGATGCCCACATGTGGAGGATATCAGGTGAGTAGGGGGTGCCTAGCCTAGACAGAGGGGCAGGACAGAGAAGGTCTGGGGGCTCGTCTCACAGATCTCCCCTGCTCCGCAGCTTGGCAGAGAATAAGCTGGCCAGAGGGGTCCCACATTTCTGCAAGGGGCTCCCGCTGCTCAGACGGATAGAGTAAGTAGCTTTCCTGGGAGGGCCTTTGAAGTGACAAAGGCCTGAGCATGGGGGTGGGAGGGTGCTGGGCCAAGAGATGGGCAATTTCCCGAGGCCCCCTGCAGCAGGCCTGACTGCTCTGCTCCTTCCTGCCTGCACTAAGGGAGAAGGGATCCTGCTAAAGGTGCCCTGTGGCTCTCACAGCCACTCATTCCATTCCCCCCTGCACCCCAGCCTGGGTTCCTGTGAAATTGACAACCAGACTGCCAAAGGCCTCGCTGCCAGCTTCGCGCTCTGTCCAGCCCTGGAGGAAATCCTGTGAGTGCTTCAAGGAGCCAGAGCTGGGGGTAGCGGTGTCTGGGGGTTGGCTACCACCCCCTGCATGGCCTGGAGCTGTGCCTTCCTCTCTGGCTGGGCCTCTCATCTGCAGATGGGGAAGATCATTCTTGCCCGAGCCTCCTTTCAAGGAAGTTTGCCCCACAAGTTTCAGTAACATTGGGTAAATCATCCTTCGTCCTATTTCCGGTCTGTTGGGGATGGGAAAGCAGGTGGCCCAGATGGTCTCCAAGGGCTCTCAGCCCCTGACACTCCCTTTGTGCCCCAGTGTACCTGCTTACGGGGCCTCCTTTTGGTGAACCACTGCTGGTAGTGAAGAGTGGCCAGAGCTGGTAGACACTTCTGACCCCTGACCAGTTGCTGGTCATGCCCAGCTTCTTGGCAGTCACACCTGCTCAGATCTTGAGGCCTCGCAGCACTGTGTCATGGATGAACCATACTGCCAGGACTAGGCTGGCACACAACCACGGTGTGGAAGAAAATGACACCTCCAAAAGTGCAAGTGGGTTTTAGGTTTGCATCCTAAAGGCCATGCTTCTCATTGGCCAAAGAAGAAGCCTCAGATCAGTGCTAACTCACTTTCACATCCCATTAGTAATTAGCAGGAGCGGGACACAGGTGAAGATTAGTTTCATTTTCTCTACCCCCTTCCTTCCTTCTTTCTTTCTGTCCTTCTTTCTCTTTTTCTTTCTTCCTTCATTTCTTTCTTTCTCGTTTTCTCTTACTTTCTCCCGCCTTCTCCTTTCTTTTTTCTTTCTTCCTTCTTTCCTTCCTTCCTTCCTTTCCTCCCTCCCAATACTGGGAATTGAACCCAAGGCCTGTGCACTGAGCTACATCCCCAGCCCTTTTTTATTTTATTTTGCAACAAGGTCTCACTAAATCACTAAGTTGCCCAGGCTGGGCTTGAACTTGTGATCCTTCTGCCCAGAGCACTGAGATTACAGGCAAGGGTTAGACTCTCAAAGTGAAAAAGGCAGAGAGTTATAAAGAAAAATGTGACACACATAATAATATGGGAGGTGCATAGATGTGGCGAAAATCATGATGAAGCTCATGTGGGGTGGAAGAGCACATCACGACCCCATAGCCATGGTTCCTGGGGACGCGCCTGTGCCTGAAGGCTTCAGGGGAAGGTGCCTGAGCGCCCGGACAGGTGGTCTCAAGGCCGCATTGGCTCCCAGCCCTCCGTACCTGCTGCCTCGCCATCCTTGGACTGCTCCCACCCCTCTCACTGACTTCAGCCTCCTGCCTTGCAGACTGTCCTGGAATCTCCTAGGGGATGAGGCAGCTGCCGAGCTGGCCCAGGTTCTGCCACGGATGGGCCGGCTGAAGAGAGTGGAGTATGAGGGGACATCCCAGGGCAGGGCGGACTGAAGGGGCGCCCTGTGCTCTAGGGTAGGCCCAGAGACCACTGGGCCTGTCTCAGACTCCCAGAAAGCCCTCCTGGAGTTGTGCATACCCCTGCTGAACTTAGTTCTCCTGGGTTCTAGCCCTTAGCCTTCCTGCTGCACAGCTGGATGTCAGTAGTGTGGGGAGGGTGTGCACACTCTTGGCCCAAGAAAGGATCGTAGGGAAGTCCTTCTCTTGGTCTCACGGTTCCCTCTCTCCTTCCTTCAATATCCACCGAGAAGCCTGGAGAAGAATCAGATCACAACTGCAGGAGCCTGGCTCCTGGCTAACGGGCTGGCCCAGGGGTCTGGTGTCCACGTCATCCGGTAACAGGGACTTGGAGGGGCAGGGGTGGTGGATGAGAGGCCATACCAAGCCCCACAATCTAAGGGGACTCCCTGTAGGAATAGGCAGCCTTGGGTTGAGGCTTGGACCACTCCACCAAGAATTTGGCAGCAAGCAGACCTGGAACAAATCCCAGCTCTGCTGTTTGCTGATTGTGTTAACTGCATCAGTAATGCAACCTCTCTGGAACTCGATTTCTTCATCTGTAAAATGGGGATAATGATAGTATCTATCTCAGAGTTTTTGTGAGCACATAACATTAGCATAAAAGGCACTGCATCAAAAAAAGGCACTGCACTGGCACATAAAAAGCACTTAAAGTGGTGGGTATATTCAGAGTACCTCCTGCAGCTGCATAGGTTGTACAGTAAACGGGGACACTGCATCTAAGGCACACCATTTGTGTCGAAGACACATTTCATTTCTGGTAGATGGTGCTAAAGTGTCTTGTTCTATCAAAACCAGTCTATTAGGGCGATTTCAGAGGATGGAAATGGAGAACCTTGAAGAGAGGGAGCATTTTCCTTATTTGTACAAATGTGCCCTTTAGTGTGGTGGGGTCGGGACCCTGGTTCCAGGGAAGAAGGCAGTGGGAGACGCCATCTCCCCAGGGCAGCTGTGCTGGTTACCTGCCCCTGTTGGGTAACTCTGGGTTTGGCCTTTCCCCTGTGGGGACCCCATCTCCCAGTCTGTAGTTAGGACAGAAGCAGAGACAAGAGGCGGGGTGAGAAGCTCCTGCGCCTGACCCTATCTCTGTGCCCATAGTCTCTGGAGTAACCGTGTCCCCCCTGCCGCGGCCAAGCATCTGCAGAGCCAGGAACCCAGGCTGGATTTTGCCTTCTTTGACAACCAGCCCCCGGCCCCTTGAGGTGACTGACTGCCTTCTCGACCCTTGGAACCCAGCCAAGTGATGCCAGCATCACTCACCAGGAGAGAGAGCCCAGGAAAAAGTTCTCAGCTGGGGCTCTGTACCTGCTTCAGAAAGGGGGAGACTTTCCATCCTGCTGTGGTCCCCGGGGAGGACCATTTTGGGGACTGAGATCTTGATGTGGCTAAAGGAGTATCCTGCATTGTGCATGCTGTATGTCGCCCATGAAGATATGTGGCATAGGGAGGGTCTCATGAGTGAAGGTCATCCATGGCAGAGTGTATGACTTCTTGACCTGTGCTGTTACACAGAATTGCGGGGTGACACATGGTCAGTGGCATGAGTTCTAGCCCTACGGGTGGCAGGATACATGAATGTTGATCTATATATGACACAAGTATCCATGTCACATGATACATGGTTTTCCAGATGACCTCAGGCAAGCCTGAGAGCTAATTTATTACTTTTTAAAAAAGGAAATACGTATTTATAGATTCATTTCCAGAGAAGCTGATCCAGGGAGAGTTTTCTGCCTTGAACTGGGAGAGGGAGAATGTTCAAGTACTGTCTGGCCCGTGTCAGGGGCTGTGCTGGAGACACAGCCACGCAGTTTCCTCCTCCTCAAGCTGCAGTTTTCCCATATCTAAACTGAGTAACTCTCCCTTCAATACTAGCTTCCAGGGACTTTGGACCCAGGCTCAGATAGAGCTAGCCTGACCTTGCGAGAGATCCAGCTCATTCTGTGCTATGTAAGGGGCAGATTCAGGTCCTGAAGGCAAAGATGGCTGTGCAAAGCCAGCGGGCCCATCACCACCTCAGCAGGAACCCAGGCAGCCTGTGGGCCCCACTTGCTTTAGGGTTCTGTGCTCTTCCAAGAGGGACTGCAGAAAGCCCTGCTGCATTCCAAGGGGTCTGACCAATAAATACGGATGCCTTCCAGCCTCCAGCTTGAGTCTGATGTTTCCCACTACCCCGCTGAGGTGGGAAGTGGCTCACCCTCTGCCCCGGGCCTGTTGAGCGGGGCAGATGACCGGTGTACTGAGACCAGCGTTGGCCTGGGAGTCAGGAGACAAGTTCAAGTTCAGACTCTGTCTTGAATGGTCACATGGTTATGGGCGACTCACTTCCTCTCTAGACGTCACCTGCTACTAAAGGTTTTACAGACGCTCAGACTGACAGAAACAGTTTTTGTTAACTTGAGTACTCTTTAAACTCTTTTATGAGTTCATTGTATTTAACATTGGAAACTCTCCCACAAAAATCCAGGCTCTGGCTTCTCCCAAGTGCTAGTCCAGCCTTCCAACTCAAAAGTCATCTCTGGGCCGTGTGGCAGTGCCTTAGGTGGGATGCACACCCCGTGGGCTGCTGCAGCCCCACGCATACCCCTTGTCTTGATATTTGCTGTCTGGCCCCTCTTTTTGCTTCCTGCCGACTCCCAACCTGAAGGATTTGCACAGGTGTGTGGCACACTAGGAACATGGTCTGGAGTTGGCGGACAGAAGGGAATGTTACTACCTGTGTCAGAAGAAGGAACACACACACACACACACACACACACACACACACACACACACACACACACACGGCTATGGGCGAGATCACAGAAGCAAGCAAGGCGTGCCAAGGCCCAAAGAAGTCAGCACTGGATACATGCTAATTCCGTTCTCTTCTGAGGGTTGATATCATCTGGGGTGGAGAGGTGCCCCAAGTGACAGAATTCTGTCACCTGCCTATGGTACAATAGGCAGAGCGCAGGGGGAGCTTTCCACCCCATTGTAAAAAGCCAGGCCAGAGGGATGCAGTTACGACTGATGAACACTAGAGGGCAGCCTGATCCATTGGCGATTCCAGAAATAACTTCCTTCTCCGTTGGACTCAGGAAGTTAAGTGGTTCCAAGAGCTATTTCCACCTGCCAGAAACTTGGGGTGTCCCAGCATGCTTGTCCTCACCAAGACGAATTGACCCTGACCTTTGCCTTCCTCCATGTTATCCCCAGCCTCCTCCTAAACACGAGGGAAAAGTCCTCCGGCCAAGCGGCAAGCACCCACGTGATGCCTGGGCACACTCTTACTGGGCCAGGGTCAGGGAACACCTGGTCCTGAACAGGGTCATCACCTCTCAGCCTCGTCATGCGGAAGTGTAATAGTTAACTGCTGTGTCATCTTGAGTAAGGAATGCCCAGCCGATCGGATTAACACAGTTCTGGGTGTGGCTGAATGGATTTACTGAAAATGAAAGACCCACCTGGGGTGTGTGTGGCACCAGCCAACAGGTTTGAGCTGAGACTCTTCAGCCTTCTAACGCCAATACTTTGGCTATGAACAGAGCTCTACAGTGAGCTCCAAGTCTTCCAACTTTGACTGGATTGTTCAGCTCAGACAGTCCTTTTGTATTATTCCACGCATGACCCTGCAGGCAGCCATGTAAGCCATATATGTATCTGTTATTCTAGTGAGCTTTGACAGGGATATGGGGAGAAAGCAGGCAGGTGCAGGATTTAAGGAAGTTACCTGGAAACCCTGGGTCTGATAGTCTGTCTCCCCTCCCGGGACATGAGGCCAGGACGTCCTTGGGCCTTTGTGTTGCACCATTACACGAGCAGGGGTTGCATTGCCTCCTCTCCTCGCCAAGACTGGACTGTGCATCCCTCAAAAGCTGAGGCTGTCTTGACTGGACAAATATTATGGCTGGTGTCGAGATGTCTCCCAAAGCCTCATGTACTCACGCATAGGCGGGGCTTTGGGAGGGTGGCTGGATCATGGTTGCATGATGTTTATTAGATTATGGATGTGATGACCAGTCAAGCATAGTTCTGGGTGTGGATAATGGAAGGCCCCCACTGGGCATGGGTGGCATCACCCAATAGGCTTGGCCTGAGTATAATAAAAAGGGAAAAGGGGCTTGCGGCTGGCCACCCCCCACTTTCCCACCATGAACTGCTTATCTCCTGCCGTGCCCCTCGGCCACACTGCCCTGCCTGAAAGTCAGCCAACTGCTGGCTGAAACATCCACAGACTGTGAGCTAAAATAAGCCTTTCCACCTTTATTATTATTTTTTATTTTATTTTATTTTATTTTTATTATTTTTTTTTTGCGGTACTGGGGATCGAACTCAGGACCCTGAGCTTGCTAGGCAAGCGCTTATTCTACTGAGCTATATCCCCAGCCCCTATTTTTTATTTTAAAGAGAGAAAAAAAACAATAAAAATGATACAGAATTTCAAAATAAGGTGATAGGAAATTAACAATGGTTATTATATCGCACACTGTTATCTTCAAAGGAGTTGCTCAGATGACGAGATATAGGCATGCAAAATTTATCAAACAATATAGGCACTAACTTCCTTTCAGTGAACTAATGGAAATTAATAGTACAATCATCTTAGCTATCTCATGTGGGTGTGTGGATGTGACCTTTCTTTCCTCCTTTAACATGTGGGTGTCAGGGATTTTGTCCTGGTAGTAAGAAAGTAACTAAAACAGGACTTCAAGTCTAAAAAACAGAAAGTGCCACCAGATGCCCCAGTCCAGGCAACACACACAGCATGGCGGCGGTGGTGGTGGGGTGTCCAGAGCTCAGGGACCTTTTTCATTAGTTACTTTTCCATTTTACCTCTCTCCTTTTTTCCCTCCTTTTCTCTGCTCAAGTTCTAAATTTAAGAAAGTTCCAGCAGTTGCCTGCATAAACCACAGTTACCACTGCAAGACCCACTGGGCCCTGCCAAGGTGATGTGAAATGTCCTTATTTGTCTCTTTAAGAAAAATCCTCTCTGGCCACTTGTCTGCTTGGAAGCCTTGGCTGCTATTCTCCCTGCCTCCTTTTTCCCCTAAGTAGGCTCAGATCAAATAGATACATGAAAACAAAATTCAAAGAGCAATAAAGCTATGGCCAACCAGTAAGCAGTGTGACCTACCCTAAGTATTGGCGTTAGAAGGCCAGGTCTGCTTGGGAGGCTTCTCTCCAAGGATCGAGGGGCTGTAGCACCTGTGTCTCCTACAGGGCTGCAAGAGGCTCAGGGTACTGTTCTGTCACTTGGTCTCCATCTTATGGTCTGCAGGTAAACTTCCAGCTTCCTCACGGGAGTCACAGAATCCCCCTTAAGTCCTCCTAAATGGCCTCGTCTGTCCTGCTGTGGACGCCCACTGCTGTCTGGAATTCACTGTCCAAGCCGGTGCCCCCAAACTGTACAATCATGGTTACGGAAACTACAAGGTGCACCAACTCACCTTGTTAACATTTGGACTCTGGTTCAGCAAGTGTGGTAGGGCCCTGGGACTCTGCATTTCTAAGAAGATCCCAAATGACGGCACTGCTGCAGGACCACGCTTAGTGAACCCACGTTTAGTGAGTGGATTGCAGATTGCAGCCCTGTCTGTGCAGTAGTCACCTAGGGAGTTGTGTTCTCTTTGTGTGTGTGTGTGTGTGTGTGTGTGTGTGTGTGTGTGTGTTTCCCAGTACTGGGGATTAAATTCAAGGCTACATTTTCAAGCCCTTTTTTATTTTGAGACAGGGTCTCACTAAGTAGTCAAGTTGCGCAGGCTCCCAGAGTGCTTGCATTAACACACCCAGCTCAGGGACCTTTATAAACCACCTATTTTTAAGAACATTTGGCAGGGGCTGCAGCTCAGTAGTAGAATGCTTGCCTAGCATGTGTGAGGCCCTGGCTTTGATCCCCAGCATTATGAAAAAAATGAAAAGAGCGTTTTAAAAACTCACTGCATGCTTCTGTTTTGCAGCTGCACAGAGCCATGGGTTGGGAGCAGGCTGTGTCTTGTGGGGGGTTAGGTCTTGGGCAAGACTTTCTACCTTAGATCCCTATTTTTGTCCTAAGTACCCAGGGGACCTAAGGGTCCCCAGGACACTGATCAGGATACTGAGCCTTAAAGAGTTTTCTCCCCAACACTCAGTACAAAGCTAGTAATATAGCACTGAATTCAAGCCAGGGTCTTTGTGACTTTCTATGACTCCCGCAGGTATTTCTCCAGGGTCCTCATTGGTATAGTGAGAGGATGAAACAAAATACCAGCATCCACCTTCTTTGGCTGCAAAGATGACCTCATGGCTAATTTCTTCACTTCCGTGGGAGTGAAGAAATTCCGGACTTCCTTCTTATTTCAATAGAGAATCACTATCCCAACCCTCTAGGCCCATAGCAACACCAAGGACAACCTCCCTGTTATACAGATGAGAAAGTGGAGGCCCAGAGAGGGAGCTGGCTTTGCCCAACAGTGCACAGTATTTAGCAGGTCTCAGATTTCAACCCTGGAGGCAAAAGGAAAGGGGGACTTGGCGTGGTCCTAAGCTGGGAATCCAACTGTCCGGTAGGTCTGCATCCCCTTCAGAGAGAGAGGGACTTCCGGGAAGGTGAAAGGCCCTGCTTCCTGGGCCCTGCTTCTGCCAGGCTGAGCCTGAGGAATAGGGACCCAGCCAGAGCAGGACATGTTCTCTGGTCACATCAGGAGATCACAGGACCGTTCAGTGGCTGGCTGGGTAAAGGTCTTCCCAGGTTTGGGCTCAGGAAGTCCCAAGACAGCTGCACTTCCTCCTGCTGCAGCTCAGTTGAGAGCCCCCAGCTCCAAACCACCAGCCACCAGTGCCCTCCTCCTCATCCTTGGAAGCCACATTTGGTGGCCCATCCCCTACACATTCCAACTTTACTCTGGCTTTGCCTTAAGGTTTATCTTTTTTTGTGTGTGTGTGGTACTGGGGATCAATGCCTTAAGGGAGAGGCAGTTTTTCTAGAAGTCCAAGTCAACTGGGGGCCCATGGGTTAGGAGTCTGGGGCCAGCAGTGTCAGTGTCCTCTATCTGCTGCTGGCTGGAGGTCTGTGGAGCCACGGCATCCAGATCCTAGAAGTTGGGTGTCTTGGTATCAGTCAGAGGGACCATAGCCCTAGACCTTAAGATAGCGGTAACACATGAGCCCCAGGAGCTGCTCATGCCTGGTGCCCTGGTGGCCGGTGTAGTCTCACTGAACTCCTCACTGTCAACCCATGGAAAAATACTAAATCTGCCCTCCTCTTACAAAGAAGGACCTCAAGGCCCAGAGGACTGCGTGATCTCGCCAGGCAGTCCCTGAATTCAAACTTGAAGTGTGGCTCCATGCCTGAGATTTGGCACTGAAGTCAGCCACCCATGCCTCCACCCTGACATCCCTGAGGAACAAGTTTCCACATCAGTTCTCTGGGCCAGGAGTAATTGCTAAAGGTGGCCATCTAATATTTCCTATCCCACCTGCTCTTCCCACTAGGTGAGTGATGCTCTTTTGTGACATTATGGTACTTCCAAAGCTAGATCCTATCTTAGAATCCAGCATTAGATCACAAAAAAGCCCAGGTCATGTGGAATGGCCAGGGGTAGGCGTTCAGTGGATATCTTTAGTTGAGGTCCCAGCAGACACTGAGCCTCAGTGGCTAGATGTAGATGGTTTCAGCCCCAGTCTGTCTGACTGCAGCTGTTTGAGAGACTGGACAAGAATTCCCTTCACTGAGTCAGGCTGGTCACCAGAACCATGACAGACAAGGTTTAGGGAAGCTAGGGTGTAGCACAGACAAATAGACCACCCTCCCTCCCCACTTCCACACCTGAGGCCTGTCCTATGCTGATAAACAGGCGTGCTCTCTCAAGGTGTCTTTAAATCCCAAGCACTTGGAAGGGTACAGGCCATCTGGTTTGTCCTAACAGCCTGGATTATAGAAAGGATAAACACTGGGTGGCAGGCACTGACATGAACTCGGGTGTATTCAGGGGAATTCAGGCCTCCTACTGTGCAGAGAGCTCTCCACCAGGGTAAGGCAAGCCTGCCTTCCACGTTTTGCAGTCTTGCATAGTGTGTTGTTGAAGCCCAGAGTGGATAGAATCAATGTGTGATGGACACTGGTCTTTGTCAACTGACCTATGGGCTCCTCTGATCCCTGACTTTGCTTTTATTGAAGACAGCTCTATTAAGATATAATCCACATACCAAGATATTCTCTCCTTTATTTTATTTTATTATTATTTTTTATATTCTCTCCTTTATTACGTTTAAATCAATGGTTCCGAGTATATCAAAAGTTATGCAACCATTGCTACAATCTAATTTTGGAACATTGTTATCATCCCCTGTATCAACAGAAACCTTGTATCAAAAGCAAGCATCCCTGGTTCTCATCAGCCAGGCCTAGGCAACTACAAGTCCACCTTCTATCTCTATGGATTTGTCTATTCTATTGTTTTTTTTTGTTTTTGTTTTTTTCTTTTTTGGTGGTACTGGGCATCAAACTCAGGACCCTGCACTTGCTAGGCAGGCACTTATTCCAGTGAGCTATATCCCCAGCCCTGGATTTGTCTATTCTAGACATTTTATCTGAGTGGAATCACATAATATGTGGTCTCACAATGGGGACTCAAGCACAGCCTGCAGACACCCAGTGGTAACTAAACACAGGATAAAGCTTGGGATCTCTGTCTTCATTTATATCTGCCTCCCTTGTTACCTTAAAACTCTGGCTGAGATCCTTGCTCAGCTCTGCATGCAGGCATGTTAATCACTTAAGGAGTAACTGTATGGCAAGGTTTTAGTCTCAAACTTACCTAGTCTATCTCATCCCCATTCAAGACAGAGGACACCAAGGCAAGAGAGACTAATTTTCAGGATTTGAAGGGACATCCAATTGCCGGTGTTTGCAATGTCTTGTTCCAGATCCTCTGGAGCAATGCCAAGAAGTCTCCAGTCATTGTTCTACACCCTCAGTCATCCTGGACCCCAGGAAAAGCAGAGCCTTACAGATTCACTTCCCAAGGAGCAGTGACCCTGTGAAGGGAACCCAGGCTGCCCCCTAACCAGGAGCTGTATCTCACGATAGGGCCTGAAATACCCCTTAAGCCATGATGGTGCTCCCAGGAACTCTCAGAACTCATCCTGAGAGATTGATTGACCAGACCATGACTTGGCCAGGATTACCTACCCTGCTAGCTGTGCAAACCCCCAACCATTCCCCTGTGCTACAAAACCCCAAAGCTTCTGGCATTCCCTGGGAGACAGACCTTGAACCCCTTTATTTCTCCTTCCCAACACGTGGCTATGGCAATTAAGTTTCCTCTTTTCCTGCTTTTCATCCCTGCTCGGCTCCTTGACTGCCATTATGGAAACGTAGCCAAAATTGGTCTTTTGAGATCCCCAAAAGGCTTTCACCATAAAACTCCAGGAATAGTCTTTCATGGCAGTCTCCTTTCGCTTAACATAACATTTTCAACATGTCCCTGCTGTGGAACTTGTCAGTCAATCCTTCATACCTTTCTGAGTCTGAATGATATTGCACAGTATGCTCTTCTTTCTCCCTTTAGCAGTTGTGCAATGGCAAGCAGAAACACCAAAATGACACCCAGGATTTGGAAGCAGATTTACTTACATTACCAGGCACTGACTGGAATCATTTCCAGAATATCAGGCCCTGATCTCTGGTGGTCTAAGGCTTGTATGGGATAAGCAAGCAGGGAGTGTGGAAGCAGAATGGCTTGTCAATTGGAAATTGGTTCTTACAATATGCATCATAGTGACCAGCTTTGCATCACAGTGGCCAGCAGTTTATAGGAGACAGAGGCAACTGGAACTGGAACAGGAACTATAACCCGGGCAACTAAGGAACTGAGGTATATTGGAGGGGGCATTTTCTGTAACATTTCCCCCCTTTTCAGTTTCCCTGGAAAATCTTAGCTGGGCATATTACACATGATCTTTTGAGATAAGGCCCAACTGGAAGCAGCAACATTAGTGTTGTCTGTGATCCTAGCATGGGCTGTAGCCAAAGTCCCCAAGGTTGTCTTATTACAGAGTTTTGCCCTAAGTTGCTTTTTAGGTTAAAGAGACAGACCAGTCTGTTCTGTAACATTACTCTGACAAGGTAGTAAGGGAGTTACTCTGATCTAGGAGAGAGTCCATGGTGCCTTAGATGCACATCAGATCTTGACCAAGTGTTTGATTGATTGTTCTATTCTCATGGGACAACCACCCATAGAGTTTAAGGCAAAAAGCATAGCTAGTAGGGCATGGGGAAGCAAGGACTGGGGTAAGGAGAATCCAGGTCAATTAGCAAAAACCACAGCTAGCAGGAGGGGCAGGAAAGCAAGGACTCAGGTAAGCAGCCTAGAAAGACACAAAAGTAAGGGGAATAGGTATGGAGTGATCCTGTAAACAGTGTCTTCAGGTTTCAGCCATGTGTGGACTGGTCAGTGTCCAGAGTGACCAGATCAGGGCTTTGAAAGTGTAAGCCTTACTTCAGAGTAAGCCTCAGAGGAGCTGTCCAGGTAAATTCTCCAGTGGACCTAAAGCTGGATTTTTGAAATTTGTAGAAGTAGTTAATATGCACCTGGGTTATTTGTGTATGCAGGAATGTCTGCAGATATAGCTGGTCTTTTAACTGGTTACAAGATGTTTTTGTAGGGTTATGTTTTGTTTCTGTGTAATCTACCTGTATATCTTTAAATGGGGAGAGTTCACTATAACACATGTGGTCAGGGCCAGTGACACAGATGCTGAAGCCTGAGCTGGCTGCAGGGGTACGGGTGTCAGTGCTGTGGCTTAGCTTGCAGAATATACAGTGGGGGAAGGTCTGGCTCTGATCTTGCAGGGGTACTGGGTAAAGCTGATGTTTCAGTCAATTGGATCCCTAGAGGGCACTTAAGCCTCTGGACCAGATTATCTTGCATCAGTGGTGACAGGTTTCCAAACAGCAGCAGGAAGCAGTTTGTTGTGCAGATCATCCCTGCAGTAGAGTTTTGGCCAAAATAGTCTTGTCCAAGATGACCACAGCATATCTAGCCTGTCAGAATTTATTTTTAACAGAGCTACTTCCATCTGTAAACAGGGTATACTCAGCATCTGTCAGGTAGTCCATTTTTAAAGAACAGTTCATCCCAGTACAGTATGTGACACCTGGATAGTTAGGTCTTAGTCTAAGGTGAGCTTGTCAGCTTTTTGATCAGAAGGACAGTGGCTATTAGAGCATGGAGGCAAAGAGGGGAGGCAGCCCTTAGTGACCAAATCTAAGTATTTTCACAGGTAGGCACTCCCAGGGGCTGACAGTCTAAGTAAGCATTATTGTTTTGTAAACTCAGGGATCCAGATTTTATAGAAGCCAGCAGCTCCAAGAAATTTGCAGAGTTTTTTTTTTCTTGTAACTGGTTTCTGTCAGATATTGCAGCAGAGCTTTTTTGCCTTTCCAGTAGACATTTTGAGAAGGGCATGGTGGTGCACACCTGTAATCCCAGCACTCAGAAGGCTGAGGCAGGAGGATCATTGAAAGTTAGAGACCAGTTTGGGCTATTAAGTGAGCTCAAGGCCAGCCTGAACTGCATAGCGAGACCCTGTCTCAAAAAAACAAAAAACAAAAAAAACCCCTACAAATCCAGTAGACAGCTTGGAAGTGCATTAATCAGAAGTTATTTTTAAAGAGGAAACAAGTTTTAGAACCTCTGGGAGTTTGCATCCAGTCAGTTAGCTTTTGAGTCCAAAACTGGGGTCTTTCTATTTAAAGGCAAAGAAGGGCTGGCTGACAGGAGCCAATCCAAGGCAGAAGAAGGCACTCTTTAGGTCCAGGCAGGTGTACCAGCAGGCTGTGGGTGGCAGAAGACTGAGGCAATGTACATGGAGGACAATCTAAGTAGCACTGGCAGCTGGAAGATCCTGAACTGGCTTTACAGGCAGGAGAGGTGAACCACAGAATGTAAGGTGATGGCTGCATTGTTGACAGCACCAAGATCTTGCCCAAGGTGATTAACAGCCTATCAGGCTGACGTGTGGCTGGATGCCTGTTTGTGCTTTCCATGACATCTGACAGCAGTGGGGTCACAGTGAGGCAGCCTGGTTGATGGCCAGGTCCTAAGGTGAGTCTCTAGTTTATACCTCTGGGAGGAGAGTTTGCAGAACTTCAGAATTTCAGTGCTCTGTCTCAAGCTGATGCAGGCATCATTTTCCTCTTGGGAACAGTCAAAGTTGAAAGTACAGGGTTAAACAAGAGCAAGGCTGACTGACTTGGTGCAGAGGAGATGGTCACTTCTAACTTGTGGAGAAGGTCTCTTCCAAGAAGCGGTATGGGGACTGGTTTGTACAGGAATTTATGTTTTGTGAGATATCCTCTCAGGCTGCAAGTTTGTGCTTGACAGAAGAGGTGAGAGACAAGAGTCCCAGTTGCCAGGATGATGGTACTATGGGCTCCCAGTGGTCTAGCGGAACAAGAGAGCGCAGTCTGGCCTAGTTTGAAGCTGTCAGACTGATGAAAGGGTTGTCATCTGATCCAGGTTGAAGCTTTTGAGAGTTCTTATCTTTTAATCTGAATGGGCATTTATTTTTTACTGTCCATAGTCCTTATAACTCATAGCCAGGGTGTACAGTCATCTATCAGAATGGATTTTCTTATGGACATCAGGTGCTTTCCTTTTATCAGGTTTCTGCATAACAGTATTGATGGACTTTTTGTCCCCCTGTCTTTGATATCTTTGAGAAGTGCTCAGCTGGGTTATTTCTAGGTGAGGCAACCTGTGGAAAGGCCACGGCAACTTGTTTGGCAGGGCTGACAGTCTAATTTTTTCTCAGTCAAAATGTGGATATTTCTGTGTTGAATAAACTCAGAAGGAAGTGCTGCTGACAGTCATCTTGGGTGGGTGTTAGATGATGCCATCTGACCAGGATAGGCATACCCATGAACTAGAAGTTTAGTGGAGGGGAGCTGCTTTACGGCCAAATGCAGCCAATGGCTAGCTGGAGACAGTTCAACTGGCCGGAAGTAGATGAATCAGGAGTAGGGGGCGTGCGAAACAGCTGGCAGCAGCTGCAGTGGCTGACAAGGGTGCCACAGTGGGATTCTCAGGAAGAACAGGCCTCTTCTTCCTTTCTCCTTTTTTTGAGTTGCAAGGAGCGATTTGGTTTCATTTTTAACTCTGTAAGTGCCCTTTTGGGCTGGGGATATAGCTCAGTGGGATAAGCGCCTGCCTAGCAAGCGCAGGGTCCTGAGTTTGATCCCCAGTACCGCAAAAAAGAAAAAAAAAAAAAAAGTGCCCTTTTTCCTGCAGTCAGGGACTGTGGGTTTTGACTGATTAATTCCCATCTCTGATCTCCTATACGTGTGTGTGGTACCCTTGAATGATGGTGCAACAGACCAAGGGTGGGTGTCCCTCAGAAAGAAACCATTTAGATCCCCACCTGGCCACACCCTTCATGGGGATTTAGGTGAGATTTAGCAAAGGGGGGTGCAAGACCTCCAATTATGCTATATGTCGATTGGCACAGAGCTGCAGGTGAGGGCCCAATCAGCCACCTCAACCAGTGCTCCCCAGTCTTGGTGCACAGACAGAGCAGCGTATTGCTAACACTGTCCAGGCCACTCACACAGTCACTCATCGGGCACTCAGAGGTTAAACGTTCCAACCTCCTTCCCTTGAGGGTGGCCTTAACTAACAAGAGGTGATCAAGCTCTTCTGCTCAAGCTGAGCAAGACTGACAGACTCATTAGGGTGCCTCCAGGGGGTCTTACCAGAATCGGGCAGGCAGGCAGACAGACAGACAGACTGCATCCTCTTCCCTTTGGGGTCTGATGTGAGTTACTCAAATGGGGAGCCAGGATCCTTCTGTAGACCTCTGGGGACTTGAGCAATTTCAAGGATGTACTGTCCCAACAGGACCTGGAGGGGTCTTTGCTCCATCTGTGAGGGCCATGATTGGTGACCAAAGGGGTCAGCATGGCTGGTCTTCCCAGCCAAGGTACCAGATGCAACAGCAAGCAAAATGACACCCAGGATTTGGAAGCAGATTTATTTATGTCAATGGGCACTGATTGAGATCATCCTCAGAATATCAGGCCCTGATCTCTGGCGGTCTAGGGCTTATAGGGGATAAGCAAGCAGGGAGTACGGAGGCAGAATGGCTTGTCAATTGGAAATTGGTTCTTATAATACGTATCATAGTGACCAGCTATGCATCACAGTGACCAGATGTTTCTAGGAGACTGGAGCAACTGGAACTGGAACAGGAAATATAACCTGGGCAACTAAGAAACTGAGCTACACTGGCTGGGAAGCCATTTTCTGTTACACTTGTACATTGGGCTGTTTCCACAAAACCCCTCAAGACACACACACCCTCACAGCACTGGGGATTGAACTCAGGGTCTTCACACTAAATTACATAGCCAGCCCTTGTTTATTCTTTTTAAATTATTATTTTAAGGCAGAATCTTCCTGAAATTGCTAAGCTGTTAAGGTTGTGCTCACACTTGTGATCCTCCTGCCTCAGCCTCCCAGAGTGCTAGGGTTATAAGTGCACATTACCATGCCTGTCTGGGGTTCCACTTTTGGGCATTTGTGAATCACACTACCAACTTTCATTTTGTGTGGACAACTTTTTGTTTCTCGAGTAGACTGCTAGGAGTGGAACTATTGATTTCTGACCTACACACTCTGCCCCATTGGCCAGGGATGCAGTCTGTATCTTTCTCCCCCTTTGGATCTCTTAAAGGAGGTGCTGCTCACTCTGCTGACTCTTGTGGCCCATTTGGACCTGACGCCAACCCTTGCCCTTTTCATTCAGTACTATGACTGCCTGGGCCCTGGACTTACCCTCCAGAGTTGAGGAACTTGAGAGCACTACCAGTTGTTCACCACCATCCACACCTGCCGCAGGGAGGAGGAGCAAAGGATTCTGGGGCAGGGCAATCAGGAAAGGCTTCCTAGAGGAAGTTGCCTTGGGGCTGGAGCTAAGAAATCCACAGGTGGGTTTGCCCCGGAGCTGGGCTAATGGTTTGAACAACTTCATCTGGAAGACGGGAGAGGAGGTTTGCAGAAAGGCAGGGTGCACAGGCAGGATGAGAACAGAGCTCAAAGCCCTGGGGCTGTTTGGTGCCCCCCCTCCCCAAGGCTGCAAAGTGCCTGTGACTCAGACAAGGAGGGAGGCTGCACGCTGCCGACTTGAAGCTCCCTGGTTAACCCTCACCAGCTCAAAATGGAAACGCAACCCAAGCGCCCGACCTTAATTCTCCGTGCCCAGTCCCAGTAGCCTAGCACCAAGGGTTCAGGGCAGGGCCTTGAGATGTCCGGGACGGCCCTGCCTTCCAGAACCTGGTGAAAATAGGCTCAGCTGTCGGGTGCCGGGTAGTTAACCTGCCAGGAGGGCACAATACCGCTCAGCGGCCAGCAGCTGGAGTGCCTTAGCGACTCGCTCTTTTAAGAACCAGTGCCTCAGTATTCACAGAAGGCCTTAACCACAACGAACTGCTGTCACTCTGACTCGCCCAGGGCCTCATTCCTATCGTCTTTATTCTATCATGTGTCAGAGAATGTGTCATCCCCCCAGTCTCTGGCGGCAAGAGAACGCTAGTGAAAGAAAAAAAAAATAATACAAAGGAAGAAAACACTGCGGTCCTAGCGCTGCCCCACCAGCCCAGATCCGGCGGTGAGGCGCTTCCCCGAGGGCGCAGCGCTCGCTGCGCCTGTCTGGCGCGTGGGGTGGAGGTCGCGGGCAGCGGTCCGGGACCCCGCAGGTGGGGCGAACCTCACCCCTCGGTTTCCGCGTTCACAGCCTACAGCGCAGAGTGCGCGGAGCCCGGAGTCTTGACGCCCAGGCGAAGCAGGCCCGGGGCGGGCGCGAACCCGCGGGGCAGCGACCCACCGAGTTCCCGCGGGGACGTTCACGCCCTCCCGCTCCAGTCTTGAATGTTCGGACCCTTTGGGCTGGGCCTCGCCCGTTCGGGCCCCTCCGGGGCCCCGAGTGCCAGGGCGCGCCCGCTCCGCCCGAAGAGAGAGCTCGCCCCTCCAGGAAGCGCCCGCCTCGCCTACCGCTTCCCTCCCTGCACCCGCCCTCGGCCGGAGGGAGGAGCCCGAGCCGCCGCCACCGCCCGCCCGCCGGCCCGGGAGGAGGATCGGCCCCGGGGAGCGCACGGGAGCGGGCCACGCCGCGCGGGCAGCGCCCCGAGCCGTCCCGCACCCGCAGCGGGCCGAGCAGCGGAGCGCCCAGGAATGCCCCAGCACCCCGGAGCGCGGGCAGCGGCCGCCACCTGGTGAGGCGCCCGCGGGACGCGCAGTAAGTGGGGCGCGGGCGGGCGAGGGCTGGCAGGGCACCCTGGCGCGGGCGCCCAAGTTCGGCCTTGGGGCTCGGTTTCTGGCGTGGCGGGCGGTCTGGAAGGACGCTGGGTCCGCCTGGGAGGCTACGGTACCCCAAGCCCCCGCCCGCGCGCTCCGGGACTCGCTGCTTAGCTGACTCAGCTCCGACCCGGCCACGCGGGGGCGCTCCACCTTCGCCCTGGCTGCGGGGTAAGGAAGACTCGGCCTAGGGTGTCGCCCTGTGGGGCTGTTGTGGGGATCCTCGGGCCTCCCCCCCGAGAGGCCTGGAGGATGTCCGGAAGCCTCTGATGCAAAGAAGTCAGGGTGGCTCCTGGCAGTCATGTCCTGCCCAACTCCCAACCCCACCCTGGCCCTGCCCCAGGGAGCTGTCCGAGGGCCACCTCCCAGCCCGGAAAGGGGGAGGCAGAAAGAGGAGAGGGGGAGTAAAGCTGGGCAGCTTCCCAGAAGTCGGAGTGTGTTTGCAAACTAGTTTTTGCGTAAAAGCTGTCTGGCACCTGTGTGTTTAAAAGCGTGGGGGAGGGAGAGGTCCTTTCTTCTTTCCTGCCCAGCAGAGATACTTCCATGCTTGGTGGAAAAAAAAGGAGTCTTGCTGTCTTCCCCCAGTGTTGGCCCTTCTGCTTCCGCACGCTCTCCCTTTGGCTGAGCGCCTGCCTGGAAAGGGGGCTGGGATTTGCCCAAGGTCATAGGTGCAACAGGAACCTGGCGGCAGTTAAAGGTTCATCTTGCTATCTCATCAGCCCCCCTAAGTCTTTGGGGGAAGGGACAAAGGCAGAGGTCTGGGAGAACTATCCCAGCCGCCCTTTGTGTTCCCTGCCCTAGGGTTTGGATAGTGTAAGACAGGTGTCACCAAGGCACGGAGGACTCCTGGTGCCCCTTGAGACGTCCACAGTTTCTGTGATTGGTGGCATAATTGCCAGGCAAGTGCCCCTCCTGAGAAGTCCCCAGTTCAAGGCCAGGTGGCACCTGCCTGGTGGAGGACTCCCTCCCTCCCTGTCCTTTATAGACACTACTGAGGCTGCTGAGTCAGGAGCAAAATACTTCAGGAATCTAGTTCCTTTCCCCTTTGAGAATATGGCCTCAGAAAGGACATGGCATGGGCTCTGGGGAAGCCAGGAGGCCGGGTCCCCCTGCCAGCCTGGCAGGCAGCAGCTGGGAGGGTGACCATCTGATTGCATCCTACCCCTGTCTAGGTGGGGTGATGTGTGAGGACTGAGAGGGGGTTGGAGGTGCCTCCTGGCTCCCAGCCCTGTGTCCATACCTTCGCTGGACCATCTGGCCTTGACTCTTGTGGCCGCTGGATGGAGGAGACTGCTGTTTTAGATGAGTGGTAGGGAGCCCTTCGCTCCCTGTTCACCCACAGGGAAGCGGCGAGTGTGGCCTGCGTTGTAATCTGGCAACTAGAGCCTGCCTGGGGATGGTTCTACCACCGTACTATGGAAGACCTGGCTTTGAACACCCTGCTCTGGGTCACCATCTATAAAATAGTTTTATCACCCAGCGCATACCTGGAGGCTGAGCATAAACATACAGGAGCGGTTTTATTGCAGCCCTTCTGGCCCCAGGCTCAGCAGGCTGGGACTGTCCGGGGCAGGGGGCCAGGGGACGCTGACTACTGGAGTGGGAGGGGCCACACACAGACAGACAGATTTCTGCATGGAAAGAACCAGGAACAGTGGAGATAGATGATTGGAGTCCCCTCGCCTTTGCCACTTCCTGTCCTCATGCCTTGTCACCCCCTTGGGTCTGGGGGGTTTTTCCATCTGTAAAGTGAGGTGAACTGTGACACAATCCAGTTCACAGAGCTGCGAGGAGGCTGGGCCGAGTGCTGGGAGCCAGTGTTCTGCAGTGTGGGCAGCTCTTTATAAAAGGCAAGTGTGATGTTTTTGGTATTGTGTCAAGGGACCCTCTCTTGTCCTCCAGAATTCCATTAGATAAAAAAACTGAAGGGCGTAAGTGAAGAAGGGGGCCACGGGGAGCCTCAGTTTTTCTGTAGGTATGGTACAGTAGTGAGGAGAGTGCTCGGTGCCTTTATTCTCTTGCAGGGTAATTGTGTGCTTCTTAAAGGCAGTTGTGAGGATCAAATTGGATGACAAAGGGCTGTGTGCCAGCATGGTGACTGGTACATGCTACGCGCTTGGAAACTGCTGTCATGATCACTGTTCATGGGAATGTTAGTAAGGCTGATGTGGGTAACCGCGCTGAAGATCCCTTCTGGGATTTTCTCAGGTCAGCTTACTCCTTCCTCTACCCTCCCTGGAGAGGGAAGCCATGGAATGGATCCACACATAGGGGATTCTAGGCTGTTCTAGGGGTGGGAGGCAGTTTCTACCCAGCCAAGGTATGGAGAACACTTTGTGAGTGTTTTCACCTCAGGATGACCTCACAGGGCTCCAAGAAAACAGAACAGAAAAAAAAGAGCATTGTGGAATAATTTCCTCACTCCTGTCAGAAGAAGGAGCATCCTTGTCAAGCAAAATACCCTCCTGAGAAGCCCCCAATCCAGGCCCAGCATGCTACCTGCCTGCTGGAGGGCTCTTTCCCTCTCCTCTCCTCTGCCCCTTACAGCGTCAGGGTTGCTAAGTCAGAAGCAAGCCACTCCAGGAATCTAGTCTTCCTCCCCTTGGAGAATATGAACTCAGAAAGGCCCCTTGGTAGGCTCTGGGAGCCTGGAGTTCAGGTCACCCTGCCATGTTGGCAGGCAGCAGCTGGAGAGGGTGACAGTCCACTTATGTGCCAACGCTCCGTGGGAGGATCTGGGGTCTTCCAGTGCCTAAGGACCAAGTTGGAGTCATAGGTACCTCCTGGCCTCCAGCCCTGTGTCATCTGTCCTCTCAGTCTCACCTGGCTCTTGTGCCAAGGATGAAAAATTTGCAGTCGCATGTCCTGGAGCATTTCTCTGCTTGCCCCATCCATACCTCTTCCTCTGGGATGTTGATGTTGATGAGTGAGGATTTATCACTGCCCCACTGTTGAATCAGCTTGCTTTATTTTTCTCAGAGCATTTGCCATGCTCACAAATCATCCTGTTCATTCCTTTGTGCGTCCGTTACTATCTGCCCCCTCACCAAAGGGTGTCAGCTTCACCAAAGGGCAGGAACAGAGCACTGCACTTAGAACAGTGCCTGCTACAGAAGAGGTGCCCAGCAAACGTTTGTGCAAGCACTGTCTTCCCCTCATCGTTGCCTCTGCTAAATGAGGTCAGTGATGCTGGATGCCAAAGCCTGGGAGACTTACGGGCCTGGCCTCTTGGGTCCCTAGAGATCCCTGTCTCACTGTACTGGGTGGCTGTGGACTCGCTGAGCAGCAGGAGAGCACAAGGAAAGGTGTGTGTTGAGATAAGATGGGATTCACCTTGCGCTGAGAAGTGGAGGAGTTGGTGGCTGGCGTTCTAAGTGGGACATCATCTATTGCCAGGAGACAGAAGTAGGCTGGGTTTTACACATTTCCCATGTAACCTGGGCTGCTTTTTTTTTTTAAAACCTCTGTTTCCTCATTTAGGAAATGGGCCTTCTAATGCAGGAACTGTATTCACTGCCTGTGCTCATCCATTTGATTACTCAGGAAGAGTTCCTGAGCAGCTTCTCTGGGTCTGAGACCAGCAGATGCTGAGGATGTAGCTATGGCCAAGGCAGACTCAGCCACTGAGCAGGGAGCTTGGACTTGATGAGGAGGACAAAGAAAGGTAAGCAAACTGACAAAAAGACAGGAACACTTCAGCAAATGAAAATCATCCTAGAGAGAATAAAACAGCGTGCTGCGTCTGTGACGGGGCAGTGTGGTAGGGGTCAGGGATGCCTTTTAGGGAGGCAGAAACCTTGGAACTGAGCTGTTCATTGTCTGGAAGCCCCCAGGTGCAGCACTGGCCTCTTTGGGTCACATCAACCCTACCTAATGCCCAGCAGGTGCTCAGGGCAGGTTTTAGAATGAGGAGGAGGGGCAGGCAGAGGCAACAGCACACGTAGAGACCCTGAGCTGGGCCATACCTGGTTCATTCCAGAAGTCCGTCCCCCCCACAGCGTGGCTGTCTCGCTTGATGGCCTTTGTCTTGCCAGGAGCTGAGGACATCTGGCCTGCTCGGTGTGCCTGGTTTCCACCTTTCCAAGATACGGGAGGGAGCATGCTCAGCTCTCTCCTCTAACCCGCCCGATGGTTAGGGCCTAATAATCTTTCAGAGTTGTGCCCCTGGGTCCCCTGCCTGGGAAGGCTAGGTGAACAGGGCTTTCTGGGAGCCCAGCATCCTGCTTCCAAATCCTACTTTGCCGCAGGCTGGCTGAGTACCACACACTGGATGGCTTAACAGAACAGAAATCTATTTTCTCCCAGTTCTGGAGGCTACAAGTTTGAAATCCAGCTGTCAGTAGGACCATGCTCCCTCCATAGCTCCAGGGAGGATCCTTCCTGGACCCTTCCCACCTCTGGTAGGCCTGGGCTCTCTTGGGCAAGTGACAGCAAAGCTCCTTCTCCACACGGCACCTTCCCGTCTGTCTTCACATTGCCTACGCTGAGGACATCAGTCACATGGCATTTAGGGTCACCCTGCGGCAAGATGATTTCATTTAACTAATCTATCTGCCACTACCCGTTACCCCACTAAGTTCACATTCTGAGGTACTGGGGTGTCTTGGGAGGCACACAGGGGAGTGACTTAACCACTGCATCTCAGTTCTCCTGATCTGTAAAGTGGGATAAAAATAGCAGGGGCCATCTCCTGGGGTTGCAGGGAGATCTAGGCCCTTCGAGCAGGGCCAGGTACAGAGAACCAGCCAGGCAGTGCTATGATTCCTGTCTCCTCTGGAAGGACTTCCTAGCACCCAGAAACAGGAGCTGAAAAGCAGAAGGAGGGATCCTTGGCCAGAAGGACTTCCTCAGGTGGTGGATTCATGCCTAAGGCACTGAGGCTCAGAGCCCCATCACCACTGTTGGAGTGAGAAGAAGCTGGGGTGCATCCTCCGTGTGGCAGGGTGTGGGCCGCAGCTGAGGGCCACTGCACTACAAGAAGCCATTAGCAACAGGCGGCGAGGCCCTCTGCAGAGGATGTGAGAAGGGTTCTCAGCCACATAGGAGCCTCAGAGGGAGTCAAGCTTAGGACAAGTCTGGGTACCTCAAACCAGAGATTCTTGGTGGAACTTGGGGCTGAAAATGAAAGAGAGCCAGGGAGAATCTTGAGGTATTTGTATGTCCCCTGAGGCCAGAGGGAGGCTCACTCATGCTTTACTTTACAGGCACTCAGAGAGGAAGGGAAGGGCCTGGGTTCATATGGAGAATTGGGAGCTTTCTGGTGCCTAGTTACCCTATGGCACCTACTTAGGCGATGTTAGCACCACAGGGGTTCCTAGGGCTGTCCCCAATCTCTGAGGCCTCTTAGGGCCTCCCTTTGAGTGAAGCCACTTTTGAATGAGCTAGGCCACATGGTCACCAAGCCCTCAGCCCTGTGTTAGTCTTGTTCTCCCTCTGAGCCTGGCCAGACCCACTCCCAAGGTCCCCAAAGTGCTCAGAGTACGCACAGCCCCACCCGTCCCTTCTTAGCCTCCAGGGAGGCAGGGCAGGTGCAGAGTGGAGGGAGGGCCCAGAGGAAGGGTGGCAGGAGCAGGACCAAGCCCAGCCTCCGGGCTGCCTGGGAGCAGGGGTGGCTGCTTCTGCGCCTGCAGGGCCAGCGCCTGGAGTGTATCAGGCTGGGAGCTTGGGGGCAGATGCTCCCGAGCAAGAGCAGAGCTTGCTGATGAGGTGGGGTTACAGAGCGTGGCTTCCCTCTGAGTGTGGCCTGGCAGAAGCTGGGCCCCAGGAGGGCATCAGGGCCAACCCCTGCTGCAGCCCCTCGCCTCACTGTCCGCATCTGTATTTATCCCCATAATGGCCTGGCTGCCTGGCAGAGTGTGGTGTCTTCAGAGCACAGCAGCTGGTGCCATGGCTAACGTGGGAGAGGGGTTTGTGTGGTGATGCCGCCCCCTGCCTTGTCCAGACTGCCAGCCTCTTCTCTGGGGGCCACAGGCCACCAGGTGGGAGCGATGCCGCCCTGAGCACAGGGCTCCAGGGAGAAGGGGCACCTCGGGGCTGGACCGCCTTTCCCAGGGTCCAGGGTGCAGGACGTGGGGCACTGTGCTGGGGTCAGGGTGCTGGTGTGGCCGGAAGATGGGGCCAGATACACTATGCCTTCTTTCAGCCTGGAGATTCACAAAAAGCATCATTCCAAACCTGGGGATTTTGTGACTCTCTAGTCCCAGGCTTCTGTAGTAATTCCCATATGCCACGGTTTCTTTTCTGTGCACCTTTTCCTCCTTCCTCGTGCTCCACAAACATTTGTCCAACTCCATTTTGTGGCTGTAGGTGTTGGGGACAAGAGGAATGAACATGAGACTTGGTCTCATCTTTGCCTCAAGTGAGGGTGGCATTTCCTAAGCTGGTGGCTACAGCATGGCGCTGTCAGAAGTGTCCTTCCTCAGGGACCTAGGAAGCAGGCAGGACTTTGTAGGGCTCCCTGGACGGTTGCGTTTTTCCTTACACATTGTATTGAAGTGTAACACAGGAAACCATCCATTCTGCTCATACCACTGGATGCCTGGTCCCCAACCAACACATCTGTGTTGATAGTGTCTGGGCCCAGGACTGCACAATCAGCATCAAAGCCTCCTGGGGTCCCCTCCTGGTCAGTCACAACTGCCACCTGACCTACCCCTGTGCTCACTTTCAACAGCATAGATTTCTTTTGTCCGTGTTTGACTCCATATAAATGAAATCATATGGGGTAACAACCAACTTTCCTCTTCCTGCATTTGGCCTGTGGTGCTGCCCCCAGCCCCACGCTGGTGCTCCTGGCACATTGTCCACTGTACGTACAATCACCACTCATTTATTCCTTCTCCTGGTGCAGGGGTGGGGTGGTTCTAGTTTGGGATTATCAGGAGCACTGTGGCTACGGACATCCTTGTGTGTATCTTTTGCTGAACATACTCAGACATTCCTGTTGTCGTTGCCTGGCTATCCCAGGGGATGCACTGATCTAGCTTTTGCAGGCACTGGTAAACGTTTCTCCTACGTGGCTGCACTGATTTCCACTCCCTCTGGCAACCTGTGAAAGTTTGCGTTGCTCCACATCCTTGCCAGTGTGTGCTTTTGGTAGCTTTTTAAATTTGTGTCTGTCCTGGGGTGGGCAGGGTGAATTCTGGTACTGCATTTGGTTTTGCTGAGCTGAGTTCAAAGAATGAAAGAGCTAAGTAAAAAAAGAGAAAAGGCATTCCAGGCCGATGGAACAGCACATGCAGAATGAAGGAGGTGCAGAGAATTATTGCTGGTGCCTGGGATAAGTGAACAACATAGCCAGACCCAGAGGTGTGAGGACCTTGGGAACTCATTAGTGAGTTCCAGATGTTGCCCTGAGACAGGTAGAGAGCCTTGGAGAGATTTTTCTCATTTTTTTTCTCCATACCTACAGAGTGTCAGCATTTTCTAATTTTTATTAGATGAATTAAGAAAACTAAAGTAAACCCAGCTACTTGGGAGGCTGAGGCAGGAGGATCCCAAGTTTGAGGCCAGCCTGGCAACTTACTGAGACCCTATCTCGAAACCAAAAAGTAAAAATAAAAAAGGCTAAGGATGTAGCTCAGTGCTCCCTGGATTCAGCCTGAGGTGGGTGAGGAGGACTAAGCAGATGCAGGAAGTTCAAGCGACTGATGCAGAGCTGTGCTGGTCTGGAACGCGGGTGCTTTCTGAGGTTGAGGAGTAAATGGCCTGGCAGCCAGAGGCCAGGACCACTGCGCAAGTCGTTCACCCACCAGAGCTCGGTCCGCACATCTGAGAATGGGCCTTGTGCAGCGCCTCGCTCAGGGCAGTGCGAGGGTGCGGAAGGTGGAACCCACCGGGGCCGCGCCTGGAGAAGACCAGTCTTTCTCCGCCAGCGTGGCTATGCCCAGCTTCTCCTCTGCCCACTGCCAGGTGGGAGCAGCCCCTGTCACTTGCCACACTTAAGGTGAGTCCATGGTCCTGTACCAGTGCCCCTCAGGCTGCTTGGCCAACCCTGGACCCTCATCACCGCTCTGACAGCCAGCAAGAGAGGGGCTCAATTCCTGGGGGGAAAACTGAGGCCTACAAGGGAGCGACGGTGGCTAACTTTATGTGCGAACTTGGCTGTTTGGTCAAATACCAGTGTGCATGTTGCTGTGAAGGGATTTTTAAGATGCGATTAATATTTAAATCAGTAGACTTTCAGTAAAGTAGATTATCCTCTGTAATGCGTGGGTCTCATCCAACCCATGGAAGGCCTTCAGTGCAGAGACTGAGGTCCCTCAAAGGAGGATTTGGGGCCTGCCCTACAGAATTTGAACTTTCTAGCCTTCAGGATCCCGTGAACCAATTCCTTAAAATAAATTTCTCTCAAAGCGAGGCATGGTGGTGTGTGCCTATAATCCCAACATTCAGGAAGCTGAGCCAGGAGGATAGAAAGTTCAAGACCAGCCTGGGGTACATAGTCAGGTCAAGGCCAGCCTGGACTACATGGCAAGATCCTGTCTTAAAAGAGACACTATTTTTAAAAAACATACACTATTGGTCTACTTTGTCTGAAGAACCCTAATACAGTTGCTATTTGTCTTCCCGAGTCTTCTCATTAGGAAATGGGGTGAAGGATGTGATTTATATCTGGGTCCATTTAAGATATGGTCCAATCCCTTGAAAGTTCTGTAAAATAGGCAACTGGCTGGACTTGGGGAGAGGGAGTAAGGTGTGGGGGTATGGTTGGGTGAGGCGGTTAGCCAAGGGTTCTGGTTAGCAGAGTATTGCCATCTGTACCAGGGATTGGCAGGGTTTGTACAGAGACCAAGTATGACGTCTGTTTAGGCCAAATTCAGGCAAACTAGAGCCATCCCTGGTGTATGGGCAGCCACTGGGTTCATTCTTACCCCCAGTGTGGTGCTGGGGGGGGCAACCAGGGGCTCCCCTGGGAGCTTGTGTAAAGCCCCACCTGCCCACCCAAGCCCTGATTTGGGACCACTTAGCCCACATTGGGATGGCCTGGAGGGCTTGTTCAAATATAGGGTACTAGGCCCCTTTCCTTTTCTGATGGAACAGGTCTGGATGGGGCCCCAGAGGCCCTGTCTGTGACAAGCTCCCAGGAGACACCATAGCCACCTGTGTGGCTCCTGCTTGCAATGGAGGGGAGCCCTGGGCTGCTACAGAAGACAGTGCTTTCAGAGATTAGACCCCCCTGAGCAGGATTTGCTGGAGGCCCCAATGGTCCCAGACCCTCAGTCCCTAAGAAATGGACACTACATGGGAAGATTATTCTACACAGGTCTGTCATTTACTCCTTGACACCATCTACTACCTTGACCTCCGTGGCTGTGTCCACCAGCAGAGAAAGTCAGCCACGAGCCATGGGTCTCAACCAGCTCTAGCCCTGTGCTGTCTTTATGTGAACCACGCCCCACTGAGTGTTTGGTCCGCTCCCTCTACTCCTCAGGGACCAGGAATCCCCGATAACAGCAAAAGCTACCTTCTGTTGTTCCAAGTGTTCTCTCTCTTGCTTAATTCTTATGACACCCAAGGAAAGCACTGGTACTGTCCCCGTATTATAGACGGTGACACCAAGACATGGAGCAGTTAGGTAACTTGCCTGAAATCATACAGGTAGATGGCAGAGCCCGGGGTTCAAACCACAGCAGTCTGAGGCCGAGTCCTTGCTCCTAGTGCTGCCTGGCACTGACCCAAGGACCAAGCCCTTGTGTGACTGTGACCAGCAAGACTTGGTAGAGCTTTGCTTCCAGTAGTTGGCACTGAAAACAGAGGCTTTTCCCCATTCTCCAGGCATCAAGTTGAACCTGCTCTTTTGCATGGCGCCTGACGCCTCCGACTGGAAGTCCCCACCAGGCCATCCCATGGTCACTAACGGTCCCCCCTTGTGTCCCCAAGCTGGGAATCTCTGTGATGGGGCTGCTGCTTCCCTTTCCTCCGCGCTCCTCCCTGTATGAGTCTGCAGCTGTCCCTCAGCCGTCTGCCTCTCTCGGTGTCTCTCCATTGCTACCTACTTCTAAGCTGGGGTCCCCCGGCCAGCTCAGTACCTCTTCCCTGTGTTGCTGGGAAAGGGCAGTATCACAGCAGCCTGGGCTTGGGCTGAACACATCCCGCCCTTGCTTAGAAAAATCACTGCCCCTTTCTAGGCCTCAGTTTCTCCCGATGAACTGAGCCCCCTGTTGCTGTCCCGTTACAGCAGTTATGAGGGTCCAAAGTTTGCAAAGTGGCTTTGTGAACTTTCGATCACCACACATAGGGAGGTGGGGCTGTGTCTGCCACAGGGGAAAGGCTGCCTGCTGGTTGCCCAGCCCTGTGCACTCAGCACATGCCTTAACACCCGCTAGGTACCCATGCCTCTGTCATGCTGGAGAAACAGTGCTGGGGCCTCTCTGTCCTCTAGGAAGGACAGATGACAAACTCAGGCACATAGACAAGTGTGTAAAATGAAGGTACAATGCAAGGATTAGTGACAAAGACAGCACAGAGCTGAGACAGATCACAGTAGTTCAAGTGATCAGGAGGAAAGGCCTCAGAGGCCTGACACAGAGATTGGGAAGAAAAGCACTTTGGGCAATGGGGATAGCAAGTGCAAAGGCCCTGAGGCGGGGGAGAGTTGGCATATTCGAAGAGCAGGGGTGAAGCAGTGCAGCCAGAGCAGAGGGAGCCAGGGGAAGGCGGCATAGATGGGGTCAGGTCAGATAGGCTCTTTGGCCTGGGGGAGGATTTGAGGTCTGTGTGACTTGGAAGGGGAAGGCATGGAAGTTACAGGCAGAGCTATGGCAGGTTTACATGGTTAAAGATTCCTTCTGGCCCTGGTATGGGAGGGCGAGTTGTACTGTGGAGACCAGCCATGGACTGGAGTATGGCTGGGCAGGGATGTGAAGGGCCCCGCCATCCTGCAGCAGGGGAAGTGCAGAGACACGGATGGACGCTGGATGAAGCTTGGCGGTGGGGTAGGCTGCACTGTGGGTTGCAGAGGAGAAGGTAAGGGGAGTCAAGGACCCTGGGCTCCCAGATTTCTGGTAAAGCCATAATGCTCAGCCCCAGAGTCACCGGGTCCTGTCCTGGCCTATGGCAGGCTGCTTTCTTGTACCCGATGGAGGCTGAAACCTCTGTGCTGGCGTGGCGAACCTTTTAGAGACCGAGCACCCAAACTGCAACCCACAACCCACTTATTCATCACAAAGTGCCACCACTGCCCCTCTGCGCACTGTTGTCTCATGTTTTGCTGGCTGCTGGGGTGATGCTGGGGCACCTTGGCTCATGTGGCTACAGAGAGGGTTCTATGTGCCTGCTGAGGCACGCGTGCCATAGATTCGCCACCACTGCTCGATGCTTTACTCACTGCTACAGCCCGAGGGTGCTCAAGGTCTGTTTGTTGAATGAATGCACAAACCTCTGACTGGGAAGTCTCAGGCCCTGCCCTTCGTTGCCCCAGTTAACCCATCTGTAAAGGAGACTGCTGGTTTGGTGTCTCCACCCTCCAAGTTCCTTTAAGGAGGTCTAATCCCCCAGAAGTCTGTGCCCACCTGTGCCATGAGTCAGGACCACCCCTCAAGCCGGCCCTGGCTCCCCATACCCCCTTCTGCAGCCCGCACCCTCAAATTACCTGTGGGGTGGAGCCAGCAGTGTCCCGAGCCTCCATCTTGCCCACATGTGCATGCAGACCCAGCCCTCCCTTAATGACACCTTGCTGCCTCCTGCTGGGGCAGGAGGGGAGGGGGCCGGCCCAGCCTGAGCTGCGGTTTCTTTTTCCATTGCGTCAGGCCTCAGGGTCCGGCCTGCCTGCCCGCTGCCCGGCTGGCACCCAGGGCCACTCTGACCCCTGTCTGCCCCAAATTCAGACATCATGTGCTCCCCGTTTCGGGCATCTAGAAGCTTCCTGCCAGAGGGTGAGTTGGAGGTGGGGGATGTGCCCCAACATAGAGGAAGAGTTCCCGCCCTGCCTACCCATCCATGCTTTACTGGGCCCAGCTGGGGCCTGGGAGCAGATCCAGATGGAGTGGTAGTGGGCTAGGAGGTCCCAGGGCCCAGGTCCCAGGTCCCAGCTCAGTCCCACCTTCCCTGGGACCCGGGATCCTAACCCCACCCCCAGCCAGATGGGAGGGCATGAGGGTGGGAGATGAGCCTGGAAACCAAGGCAAGGGGCTGGGGTTTGGACAGGGGAGGGGACGCAGATGGGCACAGGAGTGCTCACATAGGTGCATGCTTTGTGTTTGTTTGGGTGCTTGTGTCCATGTGAGTGGTCACGCGTGTGTATATGGACAGGCCAGGGTGTGAGCTGGGCGTGTTACCTGGCACTCCTCCTGGTGGGAACAGAAGTGTCTGACTTGAAGTAGGGACCAGTGCCTGGTGTCACCTGATGTGTCACGCAGGGACCTGTGAAGTGGGGAGGAGGTAGGTGAGCTGGACTCTAGGCACCAGACACAGGGAGATGCAGGGCTGTGAGTGGTATGACCTTGGAGGAGCTGATGGCCCTTGGTGCTCTGGCCCTGGGTACTTGTTGAAGTGGGAGCGTGTCTTGGCTTCCCCAGCTGTAGCCCTGGTCTTGACCCTGCCCTCTCAGCCCAGTGTCCCCTGCCCTGATGGATTCTCTGGTTGTTCCCATATGTCCAGCAATCTCCCCATCCTGGTGAGAAGGCCAAGTACCAACCCAAGAGTCCAGAGACCCAGTTCCTACTCTGTCTCTGCTCTTTCCTGGCCATGTGACTTTGGGCAATGACTTGAGTACTGTGGGACTCAGTTTCTTCATCTGTAAAATGGGGGTGCTCATCTTGCCCCACACTCTGTACCCTGGGTATAGCCATAAACAGTCACTGTCATCCATGTGCAAGGCACGGACATCCTCCGCCCCCTTGCTGGTTGAAGATCTGCTCTCCCTGCCCTGCACGCATGCATGCATGCAGCTCACTCCCAGCTGCACACAGTGAGAGTGTGCAGTTCGCCGGCCTTTCCAGTGGAAACAGATTTTTACATGACAAGAATAAATCCTGCAGGCAAATTGCAGTGCTGTCCTGACGCTTTGGGCTTGTGTGATTGTAATGAGCTTCTGGGAACAGGCAGTGACAGAGAGGAGGCTGAGGACTGGCTTCGTCACCATCCAGGTCTGCTTCCTGCCAGGCAGGCCCCAGAGGGCATTCGTCTGGAGGGAAGAGGGGGCCTGCAGCTGTGCTGAGGAGGGGGCCGTGGCCTGGTGGGGTGGGGAGGAGTGGCTGCAGCCTGGTGCCGATGGCCTGGTCTTTCCCGTCTGGGCAACAGCAGCTGATGGCCAGATCTCCCCAGGGCCCAAAGGAGCTTTTCAAAGGGCAGATCAGGGCTGAGGATGTAGCTCAGGGCTGTGGTAGAGTGCTTGCCTCACATGAATGAGCCGGCCCTGTATCCATCCCCATCACGGAATAAAACAAAAAGGCAAATTAGATCGCATTACCTCTCAGCCTCCGAGACTTTCTCACTCTCAGACTAAAGTCCACTCTGTATGACGGCCTACAGCACCCACAGGACCTGGCTGCTCACCTCGGCCCTCAGTCCATTTTATCCAGATTGGAGCGGGGTTCTGTGGGCGCTGAGACAGGGCAGACCTCTTCTCCCGGGATCTTCAGCCCTGGCACAGATCTGGCACAGATCGGTGTGGCTCCATAGGAAATGGATGAGCCCATTTCCTTTCTGCAAAATGGGACAGTGATACCACTTGCCCCACAGCCTAAATGGGGATTATAGGCACTGTGCAGGGACGTGCTATCAGTGCTGTCAAGCACAGGGATTTGGATCCTGTTCCCAGAGGGCAGCTCCTACTCTCCCCTGCCCCCCCCCCCCCGGAACCTGCAGGGGCAGTTACCCACTCAACAGCAAGAGGACAAAATAGGAGTGAAGGAGCGGAGCCTGGCCCTTGTGGGGCGCAGCACATCCGGGGGGACTGGACTCATCCACCTAGGCGAGAGCCTGCGTTAAAGGCACACCGACAGTGGGAATAAGATCGGACCGCAAGAGTCTCAAAAACTGTCATGATATTGCATGGACAGACCGTAAGTGGAGACACAGAGAGTCAGTGGGCTTTTCTACAGGGTCTGTGCCAAGTAGGACCAGAGCTCACCTCCACCTTAGAGATGGTGTTTTCACCGCTGCTCCAAGTGAACACCATGTCTTCAAAGATAGGACTGCTTAACAGGAGCAAATGTCAGTAACCGGTTTTGACGGAAGGGTATGGGGGCCCCTGGTGCGGGACCAGGGGAAGTCATGAATGATTGAAGGGTCAGTTCTTAGTTGCAGGTGAGGACCAGCTCAAGAGGATTTGAGTGATAGGAAGGATTTGTCTGTTCATTTACTTATATACTCATCCTTCTGTCATTCAACAAATGTGCCTTGAATATTTTTTTGTACTGCGACCACGATGCTTGGGTTAGACATACAGGATAAACATGATAGGCAATGCCCAAGATCCAAATTTGAATAAATTCCTAGAAGTGGGCTCCCTAATGGCCAAAGCAAAAGGGAAACCTAAGCCTACATACTCTCCACTGTAGCCACAAGAAGCCAATGTCTTCACTGCTCAGGAGAAGCCCAGATCTTCCTGGCACGCTGAGTGTCTGAAATGCCTGTGTGCAGTTTGTTGCCGATCTGACATGGGCAACACACAGGGACCTGTGTGTATCTCGGGGCTAAAGACCAACCTAAGCAAGAAAGAACTTCAAGGACAAACTAAACACCACCCCCTGATGCCTTTGTTGTGCATTTTCCTGAATTCTCCTTTGTCCAAGCCTTTGCCTCACTGCCACTCCCCTTTCGTCTCTACCCCTTCTTGAAAGTCGGGTCGGGATGCGCCTGTGTCAGACCACGGTGGTCTGTGCCCTGCTGACCCTCGCTCCCACTTCCCTAGACTGCCAGGAGCTGCTGCTGCCTCCGCCACCGACCGCCATGGCCTACACGCCCAGTGGGGGTGCTCCAGTGGCGGGGTCGGGCCCCATGGGCTCCCAGTACTGCGTGTGCAAGGTTGAGCTGTCTGTGAGTGGCCAGAACCTGCTGGACCGGGACGTCACCTCCAAGTCTGACCCTTTCTGTGTCCTGTTCACGGAGAATAATGGCAGGTGGATGGAGGTGAGGCCCCTGTCTGCAGTGGGGCAGGGTGGCTCAGTCTCTGGGGTGGGGTCCCACAGGGTCCCAGCAAACCCCTACGATCAGGGCCTTGGAAATAGCTAGAATATGGGCTGGTGGCAGGGAAGTTGCAGAGAATGTTTATTCTTTTTAAAAAAATTTTATTGGTATCGGAAATCAAACTCAGGACCTTGTGCTTGCCAAGCAAGGTGCTGTGCTGCTGAGCTATATCCCCAGCCTGAGAATGTTTATTCTTAAAATTTTAAGTATATTTAAAATATTACTTAATTATATTTGTATCTAAATTTAATTATAATCCATACATATATACTTATAATTATGTAATTTTATATCACAATAAATTATATAATACACAGTTAAAAACTTTTATAGTTTTGTAAAATGATCACTTCCACTTTTAAATAAAATTCCCTCATTATTTTTAAATGAACACAGTCAGTGAAAAGTAGAGACATACAGGAGACACAGGCTTTGGGCCGAGAGCTGGTACCAGACATGGCCATGCCTTTCCCTGCCATGTGTCCTCAGGCCAGCGGCTGTCCTTGTCTGAACCTTCTGCTCATCTATGAAAGGGGGACTTTATTTTTCCCTGCCTGCCACAGACATTCCCAGAGCTTGGGACATCCATAGTGCCTCAGCCAGGGACTTCTGAGTTACAAGACTCTGGCCCAAGGCCTGAGAGGACACAGCATGAGGAAAGATATTGAAATACCTGGGTGGCTCACGCATTCAGGTTTTAAAACTTGGTTCATCTCCTGTTCCAAAGGGAAACTGTATTCACGGTAGTAAATTTAGAAAATTTACGTAAAACTAACAAAGACCATCAAAACCATTAGCACCCGCCTGTCAGAGAGAACCGCTATTCACAGTTTGGTATCCAGCCTTCTGAGTAGTTTTATATGTATGTTTATTTTCCAAAATATGCATTTCCCTTTTTAAATAAATATTTAACTGGGCCATGGTGGGTAATGGCTAAACTCACTGTGGTTTGTCTACAAAGAGTCTCCAGACACTGGCTCCTTCTCATGAGGCCAGAAAAATGGATCTGGGGCTGTTGAGCCATTTTAGAGGTGAAATGGGGCCCAGAGCAGGGAGGGACTTTTATGGTGTTTCCCAGTGAAGTGATGGTGCCACAGGAAGTGAGGATGGGACATGAGGTCACCTAGGGCTCTTGGGGGTGTTTCCAGGGCACCATTCCACTCTGCCAGGTCTCTAACCCTAGTGCCCTTGAGGGCCTTCTCCATGCTGATACTTCCCTCCTCAGTAGTCTCTGCTCCCACCCCATGGTCATCCTGGCTAAAAATAGCTCAGGGCCAAGACCTCTTCCATCCCTGCTGCTCAAGCCTTGGAACTGGACTGGGTGGGAGAAAAAGTCAACACAGCCTAGGCCTCAAAATAGACTGTGACCCAGACTCCACGGTTTGGGGCCCCAGGTTCCAGAGGCCAGCAGGTGGGGTCCTATCCCATGTGCCACCACGGACCCACAGTGCAAGGCCCTGTCCTCTCCCAGGCTCCAGGTCTGCAGTTGGGGTGTGCTGGGTTGTACAATTCCGAGAATGTGTGCACTGTACAAACCTCTGCCCCTGGGGACCTCCCAACTAAAGCGTGAAGAGTTTTTTTTGTTTTGTTTCGTTTTTTCATTTTTGAAACAGGGTCTTGCTATGTAGTGCCAGCTGGCCTTGAATTTGCTTTTGGAGCCCCAGGCTGGCCTTGAACTCACTGTATCCTCTTGGGTCAGCCTCCCAAGTGATGGGATTACAGGCCTGCGCCACCACGCCCAGCCCTAAAGTGTGGTTTGAATAAAAAGTTTTCCCAAAGTAGAAGGTCTGAAAGTCAGATCCCTTCACCGTATAGACTTGAGGCCCAGGTGGGGTGAGGGCCGCACCTTCTGTCACCTATCTAGGCAGGGACACCTGGGAACAGAGGCGGGACTGAAGAGTTAAGAGTATGGATACCAGCCAGGTGTAGGAGCACATACCTCTAATCTCAGTAGCCTTGGAGGCAGAGGCAGGAGGATTGCAGGTTTTGGTCTAGCCTGGGCAACTTATTGACTTAGTAAGACCCTGTCTTAAAATTAAAAATTAAAAAAGGGCTACACACTGAATTCCTGTAGCTCAGTGTGAAGGTTTCCGGTACAGGGCAAAAAAAGAGCATGGGCTTTAGAGTCAGATCTGGGTTTTGAACCTTGGCCCTGCTTCACTAGCTGTCCTACCTTGGGTAAATCACTTAGCCTGTCTGTGCTTCTGCTCCTTGTCTGTGGGCTTCAGTCACACAGTATCTGACCGTGAGTTCCCGGTACAAAGTAGGTGCTCAGAGAGGTCGAGTCATCTCTAGCCAGAGTCCACTGGCCGCCTTGACTCCGCATCCTCTTTCCCTGCCCCTCTGCCAGTACGACAGGACAGAAACGGCCATCAACAACCTCAACCCGGCGTTCTCCAAGAAGTTTGTCCTCGACTACCACTTTGAGGAGGTGCAGAAGCTCAAGTTCGCCCTGTTTGACCAGGACAAGTCCAGCATGCAGCTCGATGAGCACGACTTCCTGGGCCAGTTCTCCTGCAGCCTGGGCATGGTGAGCTGGGCCCCTTGTAGTGGATGGGAGCAGGGCAGTCTTCCCAAGACGTCAGCAGATCTGAGGCCGGGGCAGCCTGCTAGGGAGCCTCTCCTTCCACCTGCTTTTCCTGGCCTCATTTTCCTGGCTAAGCCCCATTTTCTCCTGGTGCAGGTGCAGATAGCCTGGAGAGGGAGCAGGCACTAGGGGGTCATAGCCAGGTAGGTTGGGGCCAGGCTGAAGGGCAGCCAGATGCAGTGCCAGCCACCTGCTGCTGCACCGAAACTGGGGCCCCTGTGGCCAGAGCTGCTGATGTTTAGAGGTTATCAGGTATGGTCTCGTCTCCCTGTGAAGCATCCGCCAGCAGCCCAGGCACCCCAGTGGTCCTGCTTTGTGGCTGACTCGCTGTGTAACCTTGGGTCTTTTCGTGTCTGAGTCGCACTTCCCATCCAGCTCAGTCCTTGGTAAACCAACGCTGGGAGGGGAAGGACTAGGAGACCCCGACATAAGTTCCAATCGGCCCTTGAGGCCGTGTGCCTATGAGCAAGCCCTTCCCTTGTTGGGCCTCAGTTTCCCCACACTGCACTTAATGATGACTTCTCTACCCAGCCTGTAGGAAAGGTGGGACAACAGTAGAAAATGCTTTGGGGTTGTGAAGGCTGAAATGCTCTCGGCCTCCAGATGTTTAGGAGAACACGGTGGCTGAACAGTGGAGGTGATGTCCCCTTTTGTGTAAGAGGTGGCGTGCAGCAGTCAGTCCCTGCTGGGTGTCCACACCTCCAAAGAGTACTAGGGAGCAGCGTAAGGATTTGTGGAGGGGCCGGGAGCCAACAGGGGGCCGGGAAAGCAGCCGTGGCACCAGCACCAGTGGAGGGGGCTTTTCAACGTGCTCCACTTTTCCTTCCATATTGCTGAACCCGTGGGCATGTGTTACCCATTGAAAACAATGAAATACACACAAAGAATGGGAGTTTGACCTCTGCATCAGGAGGGTAGGATCTGTGTGTGATGCTTTCGAGGCGAGGACACTGAGGGGGGCTGCACTCTGCAGTTGTCCCCACAACCTGAGCCCTGCGAGGGCCTTTTCAGAGGCCACCCAGGTCAAGGGAGCCTGACTGCCAGGATTCCTGTCCCACTGGGGGACCTCAGGCCAATGTCTTAACCTCTCCGCGCCCCAGCCTACTGACTGTCCAGGCTGGCGGGTACTGGCAGGAGGCAATACGCGGAGTGTGCCTGTTGATGATCTGTCCTCCCACCTTGCTGAGCTCCTTTCCCGTCTCTCCCACCCCAGATTGTCTCCAGCAAGAAGATCACTCGGCCTCTGCTGCTGATGAATGACAAGCCAGCGGGGAAGGGCTTGATTACGGTACCAGCCCCCTTGCAGCCCTCCGCATCCCCCCTCTGCCTCCACCCACTGCCCTCCCCCATCAATGGGCCTTTTCTCTGGCAGATAATCGCCAGCTTTGTTTGGAGTAAAAAGGCCCAACTTACAACTTAGCAACAGGTCTCTTAGCAACGGGCTCCTAGCTCCACAAATGATGCACTGGAGGCTGCTGAGCTGGGGGGACAATCAGAAGGCCCCAAAGGCAGCACAGGGCAGGGCCTCCTACTCTCCCTTGGAGCCTCTAGGGCCCTCCCAGCACTCTCTCCCCACACTGGTCACTGCCCACCCCTCTTGGGGCCTTGTCAGAAGTGTCTTGTTCAGCCATGCTGTCCTGGTGTCTGCCAGGCACAGTGACTCCTCTGATGCACACGATTCCAGCAGTGTGCAGGCCGCGTGGGGATGGGCTCCTCCATCCTCATGGTCCCAGAAGGCAGAACAAGCCCAATTAACAGATGAGGGGAGTGAGACCCAAGAAAGATGCCCCTGGGGCAGGTGGCTGGTCAGATCACCTCCTGTGCTGTGAAGCCTCCAGCTGCTGGAGGGCAGAGCTCCAAACCTGCCTGCATTCTGACGACCATCACTCTCCCGCTCAGTGAACCGCCATGGCTCCTCAGTGTCTGTGGGAATTTCATTCGAAGCTGTGCAGGGCCCGTCACGCCTCACTTTGCTTTTCTACCCCAGTTCCTTACTGTTTCACTCAAATGCCTTGGGCTCAGGACACAGAGTTTATAGCGTCCTGAACACTCCCTGGACCCTCATCCACAATGGTCCTGGCTCCTGGATTGTCTACTGCTGCCCCTCTGCCTCTGGGCATTCAAAGTCAGCCTGTCTAATGCCTTTCAAAGGCTAGCTTCCACACACTGAACACTGACCCAGAAAGACCCCCGCCAGCCTGGTAGGTACCATGCACCCCCAGCATTTCTAGTCTTCTAGTCTGGGTCTCACTTCCCACCTCTGGAAAATGGGGGCTCTGCTCCATGGTGTGGTTGGGCAAGACCCAGCTAGAGGACAGGAATGGGGAAAAAAGCAACCTAGAAAGAGCTGGGCCACAATGCTGGCAGGATTGGATGGACACCTTATCTGGGAGAGGTCGTCCTGGAGGCACGCAGGGTCATGGAGGAAGTCCCAGGGAGAGAGGACCCAGCCTGATTGTGTGGATGGGGGCCCGGTGGCTCCCTGTGTGTCTGTGGAAAGGGGAGGAGGGAAAATACCAGAGAGGCTTCTCCAGCCTCAGTGTCACCAGCTGGGCATCACTGGCTGGGCTGGGTCTGAGGACCATGGCGAAGGATGGAGGACAGATGACTCGTATGAGGCTATGGGGCAGAAGCGGGAGCCTGGGTGTCTCCTGGCCTTTTCCCCAAGTGCACAGCGAAGTGGCTATAGTTGTTGAGCCCATAGTATTCTGAGCCCTTGGGAGCTGGCAAGGGCAGAAGGGGGCCTGTCATTCTGCTCCCTGTCCTGAAACCTCTCCCCATGGTTCCAGAACACCCATCCCTTGGTCCTACCCCTGCGTCCTCTCCACCACCACCGTGTCTCCTCACCTGAGCCACAGGGGATCATTTGCTGATGCCTCATATCCAGATGGGTTCTGCCTCTCATTTTCCAGAAGATGGAAACTAAGGTTTAAAGAGGACAAGAGATTTGTCTAAGGGCACCTGGCACCGTCCTACTCTTCCTTCCCTACCTCCAGCCCTGTAGGGTTGGGTCCTGGGCACAGGGGGCAGTAGCAGGGGAAGTATGAGGAGTGACTCTTCCCTCGCGGCCCTGGACCTTACAGATTGCTGCCCAGGAGCTGTCAGACAACCGGGTCATCACACTGAGCCTGGCAGGCAGGAAGCTGGACAAGAAGGTAAGGCGGCAAGGGAGGGACTTTCTGCCAGGGTGATGACCCTCCCCAGCCCAGCTCCCTCTGGCCACTGCCTTTTTTGTCCCTTGAGGACAAGACTAGCATATTACACATCAGCACACCGTTACCAAGGAGAGAGTAAGCTCCCTATCACATAGAGGCATTCAAACCACAGCTGGAAACCCACTCATTGCGGCACCCGTCTCGCTTGATGTAAATTCCAGTGTTCTTACCGTACACTACCGGCGCTCTTCCACTCAGTGCCCTCAGTGCCCTGACTTCAAACCTCTCCCATTTCCCCTCTCCCCTCCTTCGCTCAGCTTCCACTAATGCAGCCTCCTTGCTGTACCTGGGCTTATTTATTTTTGCAGCGCTGGCGCTAGAACCCAGGGCCTCACACCTGCTAGGCAAGTGCTCTGCCACTGAGCTACACCCTCGGCCTGTTGTCCCCAGGTTAAACCAGGTGCCCCTGTCTCAGGACCTCTGCACTTGCCGCTTCCTCTGCCTGGGACCCCCTCCTTGAACATCCTCACAGTGCCCTCCCTGCTTCCAGTCTGTCTCTGCGTCACCTCTGTAGGACTTCCAGAAATGGCAGCAGCCTTGGATGGCCTACCTTCTCCCAATTTCCTTGTTCCCTTGAAAATTACTACTGTCTCCCAGACAGTCTTACTTATTTTACTTGCTTATAACCTCTCTGCCACTTTTTAAAAACAAATGAATTTTTAAAGGCCATCACCTCCTGTTAGTAACAGGATAGATTTAGATTTCCAGAGTCTCAATAACATAAAGTCATACCCCACTGGGTCCTGGCCTCGCATGAGTAGCAGCACTCTGGGTTGTTCTTGTTTTTGGTATCAGGAATCAAACTCAGGACATTGTGCTTGCCAGGCAGGCACTGTACCGCTGAGCTATATCCCCAGCACGGTTTTCATTTTGGCTTTGGTTTTTGGTGCTGGGAGTGGGGATGGGCCCAGGCCTTCACATGCCAGGCAAGAGCCCTATTTCTGTGCTGCACCCCAGCCCAAGCAGGCACCATCATGGAGTCCTGCCCTGTGGTGTATGCCATAGCTCTACCACCTGCAGGCTGTGGCTCTCAGGGTCTCTGATCACAGCTGTGGCAGCTTTATCTTGGAGGAGTTCTAGGGGTCACTGATCCCAGGGGCTATAGCTGGAAGGGCCTCTGACCTGCCTTGCAGAGACTGACGCAGCAGAGACTCGGCTGGCTGCATCTGCAGCTCCCACCCTGACTCTGGGCTGGGGAGGCAGCCAGGCCTCAGCCGCCAACCCCTGCATCTGGTAGGGTTGTGCCTCTCACCCATGTCCTCCTGCTTCCCTAGGACCTCTTTGGAAAGTCAGACCCATTTCTCGAGTTTTACAAGCCAGGGGATGATGGCAAATGGATGCTGGTCCACAGGACTGAGGTGGGTGTGTGGGGCCTGCTATCTAACCACCCTTGCCAGCTTGGGGTGGGCTATGCAGTCCCAGCCACGGACTTGTCACCCTGAAGGGTGGCAGGGATACCCAGCTCCATCCCCAGAAGTGTTGCTGTGGGTCCCTCATCTTGCCCATCCTCAATGGGTTGCCCTGACCCCAGAGCTGCCCCTCGCTGTTCTGTAGGTGATCAAGTACACGCTGGACCCTGTGTGGAAACCATTCACAGTTCCACTGGTGTCCCTGTGTGACGGAGACATGGACAAGCCCATCCAGGTGAGGGGCCTCCAGGGCCTGCTCCCCATCTGCCAGCTCCAGCCTCCCCAGGGAGGCTGGGGCAACTTCTTGTAGCTCTTTCTTACTAAGATGGAAAGACTTCATCTCAGGCAGAGGGAGGTGCAGGTATTCTAGTCCTTGTCCAGGGTCTTTGTGACCCTATGAGGACCTGCATAGGGTCCCCACCTTTGAGTACTCACTCTAAAACTTGCTACCGTTTCTAGAGGGTTGCAGAGCTTCTAGCTAGGATTGTGGAAGTGGGAACACCTCGGAAACAATCTCGTGTCGCAAGGGTGGTGCCATGGGGAAGACAGGACTGGAAGCCCTCAGACCTAGGAGTAGGTCTGTGAGCAGGTGGGGTGAGAGAGGTAGCTAGATAGGGCAGGCATCCCTCACTGCATTCTAGGGAACCCGGCTTCTAGTCCTGGTATGCTTCTCTCTCAGGGCCTCTGTTGGTAGGGTGGACACCATAACCCCTGCCTGCCTTCTGTGAGTGCCAGGCAGCAGAGTTAGCATGAAAGGCGGGGGTCTATGTCCGTCTGGGGTGGGATTGGCTAGAGAGGGCCCAGGGCCATGGCCCACAGCCAGGTGGATCCCAGCCCAGGCAGGAGCCAGGTCCCAGGTGTGTGACAAGGCAGCTTCCTGCCTTGGTGGGCCCAGCCCCCGTTCCTGGGTGGGCACACTTTTCCTCTGCACACCTGAAGGACTCCCTGCAGGAGGCGGATCTGTCTTGAGCCACCTGGGCAGGTGCTGAGGGAGGAACGCCTGCACAGAGATTGGAGTGGGAGGATTTTTCTCAGGGAGGTAAAGGGGCAGGGAAGCACCTTTCGGGGACAGCTTTGGGGTGACCATGCTGGATCCATCCCAGGTCATGTGCTATGACTATGACAATGACGGGGGCCACGACTTCATCGGTGAATTCCAGACATCGGTGTCACAGATGTGTGAGGCCCGCGATGGCGTCCCGGTGAGACGGGGTCCCCAAAGTCTCAACAGGGGCCAGGATGGGGTACAGAGCTTTGAGTCAGGCGAGTGTACTCAGATGCCACCCCTCCCTGCTGCATGACCTTGAGCAAGACTCTCAATCTCCCCAAGCCTGGGTTTCTCCATCCGTCCACGAGGGCGGGGGATTCAGGTGGGATGATGCAATCGACAGCATGCTCCCCTAGGGAGGTCTGGAGCTGTCACTTAACACCCAGAGAAGCTGAGGACCCTCTTGGTGTGGAATCTACGCAGATCCCTGGGGAAGGCAGCTGCCTTGTGTCAAGGCTGTGGATGGGTCTTGGGGGCTGTGGTGCGCATCTGTCCCCAGAACTCCCCGCTGAGCCTGTTTCTGCTCCTGGCACTCAGCTGGAGTTTGAGTGCATCAACCCTAAGAAGCAGAGGAAGAAGAAGAGCTACAAGAACTCAGGCATCATCATCCTGCGTTCCTGCAAGGTAAGCTGACAGTGGGGTGGGATGGGAGGTTTGGGTCCACACAGAGGGCGCCACTGCAGAGGGTACACAGAGTTCTGGGTCTGGAGCTGGCGAGGGCAGGGTTCAGATCCTACATCCGGCGCAGCTGGAGCTCTTTGGGCCTCAGGCCCATCACCTGGAAGATGGGCCTGTTAACAAGGTGTCTTCATTACTTTTCTCTCATTGCTGTGACAAAATACCCAGCACCCAAAATTAAGGAAGGAAAGGTTTATTTTGCTTACAGTTTGTGGAGGTTTCAGTCCATACTTGGCTGCTTCAGAGGCAGAGTGGCACATGGCAGAGGGCAGAACTGTTTGTGGCAGCAGAGCACAGCAAAAACAACCAGCAGAAGGGAGAAATGGCAGGGAAGCAGCCTCTTCTCTTCCCTTACCTTGTAAACATCCTACCCCCACCCAGGGGCCGTGTAGCTCTCACACAGTCTCCATGCCCTCTTCTTCCACAGGCTCAGGATGTATACAAAGTAAGCACCCTGGCTTCCTGCTGAATCACTCAGCCAAACCTCTAGACTCCCCAAGTTGACACAATATATCAACCATAACACAAGGGCTAGTGTAAAAAGAAAGGGTCAGCCTGGTGCCACTTGCCTATGTGGGAGCCAAGGGCTTAAGGTGGCTTCCTGGGCCTCTCCTGTTGGGGGACTACAAGAACCACTCTAGTCCATGTTGGTGGCTCATTCACTGCACAGTGGGAAGTGGACAAAGGTGTCCACAGGGACTCCTCTCCCTTGGCCTCAGTGAGAACTGAGCGGGCTGTGACCCCCATCTCAGAGAGGGATGACTCTCCCTGCAGCAGAGGCTGGCTTATGGTCTAGGGGTACGGAGGAAGGCAGCTTGAGGCAGGACAGGGGCAAAAGCTGCTCTCTCCAGGCTCCAGGCCTCCACTTTGGGGCGTGGCTGATGGCCTGGGGTCACGTGGACCTTCAGCAACACTGCAGAAAGTGACCTTTACACACTAGACCTTGTTAATATGCCCATTCTCCAGGTAAGAGGCCAGAGACATACAGTGCCCTGCATGGATCAAGCATGATATAGGCCCTTATTTCTGAAACCTCCATCATTCATATTCTTTTTGGGATTTTTGGCACCTGCCATACTTATTTTTTCCATTCAGCCTTCCTCCATTTTTTAGAAATTAACTTAAGTACATTTATTTTGACTCTGCTGAAACTGAAAGGGCAATGTGCTCTGCTAGGCGGCAATGCCTGCAAAACAAATAGTGTTTAACAGCCTTACTAAGTTCTGGAGGAGGCCAGTTATATATAGGTGGAGGTAGTAGAAGCCATGGGGACTTTTTTCTATCAGGTAGTCGGCAGGTATGATTGGCACTGGGCCCTGGGACTCTCCCTGGAATCCTGTGTGTGCCATTGCTCTGAGGGCTTTGTGATGGAGAGACTTGGGTTTTGTTATAATCAGATAAGGCCCATCTGCCTTTTTTCACTTCTTTGACCCTACTGAGACTTCCAGTAATAACTCACCATAGACCAGGGGAGTCACTGACGTTCTGCATTCTTCCAGATACACCGAGACTACTCCTTCTTAGACTACATCCTGGGAGGCTGCCAGCTCATGTTCACCGTAAGCCTGTCCCCTTCTCTTTCTTGCTCCCTGCTAGTGCTCCTCCCTAAGGGGCGGGGCCAGTGCTGCAGTGTGAGGGGCTTGGCGTAGGCTGCAGGAAGGTGGTTTGCAGGTGGTTTGTTCTGGCTGATGCAGGTCAGGACACAGCCGCACAGCTCCCACAGGGTCTTAGCTGCACCCTTCCACGGAAAAGCCAGTTCCTCCCTGCGGGGCACAGTCTCCCCTTCTCTGGCAGGAAGAGAAGGTCATCCTTGTCGTTCCCTCCCGCCACACCATACCTGTCCATCCTCCCAGCACCCCAGGCTTTGTGCCAGCTTCTCAAGGAGACCTTCCCTGATTCATCCCTGTTGCCTTCTCTGAAGCCATCTTCCACATTTGCACCTGGCCTTGTTTGTCCCCTCCCCACCAGCCTAGGAATGCTGTATGTTTAGGCAGTTTGTGTATTCTGCTTCCCATCCAGCCTCTGTGACGTGCAGTCTCTAGCAAGGAGCAGGTGTTCAGTGGTTGCTGTCCACAGAACAAAGTGCCACCTCGCTTGTGGCTGAGTCCCCGCCCCACACACTCTGGGCCGCTCACCTGGCCTTTTACCCTCCCACGTCCTCAGGAGCAGAGAGGAGGAGCTACAGATGCCTGCTGCACCCACCTTTCCCATCGCCTTCCGCTGTCACCACTAGATCCCAGTGGGCCAGGGACCTTGCAGGGCCACAGAATCAGGGGATTGGCCTCGATGATCTCTAATCCCGCTTTCCCTCTGCCTCCTTCTCTGCAGAGAGGCTGGGCCTTCCCCTGCCTCCTGGCTGAAGGTGGGGGGAGCATTGTGCATTGGGGAAATGTATGCTGAGCTCCTCTGTGCCAGGTTCTCCATGGTGCCCTGAAGCGTCCCTCAAGGACTAGGACATGCCAGCCCCACTGTGGGACCCTCCAGCAGTACGAGGACATCATGGTGTACCCCCACAGAGTGACCAACTTCCAAAGTGGCCTTCTTCCTCTTAGCCCTGTCCTGCTCCTCCCCTATGGGCAGGGGCCATACTTGCCCACCCTGTGCTGCCCCTCTTAGGGCTGAACTGGAGTCCCTTTGTGGTAGAGAAAACAGGGAGAGCCCTGTCCACCCCTCAGCCCCTGAGTCCCCATTGAGCACCAGCCCTGTGCATGTCCCCAGTCCTGGACTAGGTTCCTCTGGACATGTCCCTCACCTGCTGTGAGCACCCAGCTGACTACAGGGATGGGTACAGCCCTGCCAGGAAGCCTGGGTCTCCAGTCCTCAGCTGAAGGGAATCAGGGAGATGGCTTGGGCTGCAGAGAAAAAAGGATCTTCGGCTGTATGTTAGTCAAGTATTGTATTTGGACACTGGGCTTTATGCTTAGGCAACAGGGAGCCATGGATGGTATTAGAGTGGAATGACACAGTAATGTCCTGGGGTGGGACAAGGAGCTGAGGTCAGTGGCCACTCTGGGCACCTCCCCAACTCCCACTCTGCAGGTTGGAATAGACTTCACAGCTTCCAATGGGAATCCCCTGGACCCTTCGTCTTTGCACTACATCAACCCCATGGGCACCAACGAATACCTGTCGGCCATCTGGGCAGTGGGGCAGATCATTCAGGACTATGACAGGTGAGCTTGAGGGGGTTTGGAAGTTCATCTGGGTTCCCTCAGCTGGGAGGCTCAGCTTGTCAGAGCCAAAGGGGACCCAGAAGTCTGCAAGCCCGGGGACATCCAGCCTATGGCATGCGTTCTGATGTGCCCCTTCCTTTACCTGTGGCAGACATTGCTAATTGATTGCTGTACTCTTAACTGCCAATCCTAGACTCAAACTGGATCCTTCTGCGCACAAGTCACCAGTAAGGAAATGAGTCAGGACAGAAGATAAGGCTTGTTTGCTGATGCTGCAGCTCCTTCTAGACCTGGGGAAATAGAGGCCGAGAGTGGGAGCTGGTGTCCAAATGTGCACAACAGGGTGCTGGAGGCCAGACGCTCCAGCCTCACAGTCCCACTCCTACTGGGGACTTTCAAGGAGCAGCCAGCATGCTAGACCCTCTTCCCATGACCATGCTCTTGGGACCTCGGAGTGGGGGTGCAGGAGGCTGCAGGGGAGGAATGAGATAAGGGAACAGCCGGCTTGGGAATTCTATATGCCCTGGGCCTTCTGGAGAGAGCAAGCCTGATGACCAGTGTCCATCCAGGCCACATTAAGAGAGGTATAGCCTGCAGAAAAAGGGAGGTGAAAGGCCCCTTGTGCATGGTTAGGTGAGGACTCTGGTGTTGCCATATAGAGACCCTGGTGTCCATCTGATCACTTGGCCTCTGCAGCAAGCTGTCTTGTGGACATGCAGACTTAGCAAGGCCCCCAGGAGCCCAGGACACTGGATTGGGGCTGCAGTCACCTCCTGCCCAACGCATTTCAGTAGCTTCCTCCCTGTGCCCCCTACTTCTGCCTTGGCTGCCGGCAGTTTGTCCTCCGGGGCAGCCAGAGGGAGCCGCAATAAATATGTGTTGAACGTATGAACAGATGAGACACTGCCCTTGTCCTCAGGGGACAGGAAAGAAAGAGAAGAAATGACTGGGGCTCGGAGAGGCCGCTTTACATGTGAGGCAGGAGCCATGGAGCACAAAGAGAAAGGTAGTACTGGATATCAGGGAGGCCTATAGAGAGAAGGGTCCATTTTGACCGGGCCATAGAGGATGAAGTAAGAGTTTGCTATGGGGAGCGGAACAAAAACAGGTACCTCAGGTAGAGGCACGGTAGAATTGAAATCGAGAGGAAAAGTGCCCTGTACGTTTGAGAAAGTGCAGGTAGCCAGGGGCTAACACTGGGGAGTGAATGATAAGGGATAGGTAGAAGGTAAAACTGGGCCCCAGGGACAGTGGTGAAGGCCCTTGAGTGCCAAATCAGAGTTCTCATTTTAGGAGGGTTTTCTCCAGCCATAAACAGGAGGTGGAGAGACTGGAACCAGCACACTCAGCTTCTGTGAGGACCCTGGTTTTGTAGCTGGCTGGGACTTTAGTTTGAGAAGGGCCTACAAACTACAGCCAGGCCCACGGGCTAGAAGTGCTCTTATTGATTAGCAATGTCTGCTACAGGTACAGTTAAGCCATGTCCTTACCCAGTATATCCTAGCTTTCTCTAGATGTAGTGAGCTTGTCCTTCTGCCTACAAAGGTGTGCAAGGCACAAAGGTCCCCTGGGTGAGGGTCAGCAGGGGAGAGTATAGGAGGATGGCAGTGCCCAGGTGTGACGTGGTGTTCTCTTCTCTCTCTAATTAGTGATAAGATGTTTCCGGCTCTGGGATTTGGGGCCCAGCTACCCCCAGACTGGAAGGTGAGTGGGGCCGGCCTTGGTTGCCCCCGCTTGTATGGTGTGTGTGCGCGTGTGTGTTCACTCTGGGCGACTTTGGAGGTCCTACAGGGAGCCGGGTGCTCTGCCAGCTGCCAGCTCCTATCTGAATTGTTCTTCCTACAGCACTGGGACCCTGACTGGGGCAGCGCAGGTGCCTTCTCCTTCTGTGTGGAAGGGGAAATCAGACGGGGTAGGCAGATTCAGCAAATAGTGCAGGACACCCAGGGACATCTGAATTTTACATCACAGTGAAGCCAGGTGTGGTGTTACACTCTTGTAATCCTAGTACTCAAGAGGCTGAGGCAGGAGGATTGCTGTGAGTTGAAGGCCAGTCTGGGCTACAAAGTAAGTTCAAGGCCAGCCTGAGCTACATAGCAACAGCCTGTCTCAAAAAAACAGGAAAAAAAAAAAATTACAACGTTTTAAAGTATAAATTTGTGCTTAATATTGCATGGGGCATACACCACATACTATACCATAAGTACTTGTTATTACCTGACACTCAAACTGAACAGGGCCTTGTGTGTTCAGTCTGGTACCCCTGACAACAGGCAGGCCCTGGGTGCTGAAATGGGGCAGCACAGGCCTGGAGGGTGCCCATGGGAGGGGGCCTGACGTAGCCCGGAGCATCAGGGAAGGCTTTCTAGAGGAGGCAGGGTCTAGCCAAGAGGCAAAGTAGGCATTTGCAGAATGACTTGGTGGCAATGAGGAAGGGGGTGCTTTCAAGGCAGAGGGAGCACCAGGATGACTGGATCTCCCCTGAAGACACTCAGGGTGAAGAGAGATTGGGGTACTGATGAGCAGTGGAGGCCACACGGGTCATAATCCAGCTGGGGGGCAGGAGGGATGAGGGTGGGTGGGATGGGGTGGGATGGAGAGAGGGCAGTGGCGGCAGGGAGCTTGGGCAGTCGGCAGGATGGCTGGGTGATCAAGTGGGTGCTGGTCGAGGAGGCCAGCAGATTTCCAGCTGGGTGTTGCGGGGGCTGGTGTCACCCACCCAGTTGGGGTCTGGGCCGGGCCGGGGTGGGCTGGCGAGGCAAGGGGAGGTGGTGAGGTGGAGGCTCTGGGTCAGAACACAGTAGACAGGAGTGGAGGCCAGGCTGCCTGGGCTGATGATAAGAACTCTGGTGGGCGAGGCTGGGAAGCATCAGGGAGCTGGCACAGGAAGTGGACACCGCAGCAGCCTGGCTGTGGCAGAGCAAATCGGGGAGGCAGAGTGGTGCAGAAGCTCTGGAAAGTTGAGCAGTAAGTGGCACTACTGGGCTTTCGAATGTTCTGCACAGAGCGCTGCCCCCTTGCTGGCTTCGTTTAATTCTTACCCAAACCTGATGAGTGTAAGCTTTCTTGTTACCCTTTAACCGTGTTTCCACAAGGAGGGCATGGTCAGCAGGTCCCAGCAGGGGCGGGTCACTTCCTTGACCTCAAGGAGAAGCCACAATGGCAGAAGCCTGGCAGGGTGAGCAAGGGCTTGCCCGGAGCATGGAGATGGTACGTACGTGGGAGGAGGAGAGGCCAGGTAAACAGTCAGGGGCTAGGAAGGAGCCAGGAAGGTGGGGGGTGAAGAGGGTCCTCTGGGCATGGGTGCCGTGGGCCTGCAGCAGGAGGCCTGGAGCCAGGAGAGGGGTATCAGGTGACTCAGAGCAGCATTCAACGAGACAGGACCAGAAAGCTGGAGAGCCCATTGTATTCAGGGGAAGGCAGCATCGTCACATTTTACAGGTGAAATACAACATACAATACAAGGCTCAGAGCCCAGTGAGATTTGCCCAAGGTCACCTTCATCATGGGGGCTTGGATTCCAGGTGGGCAGATAGATGCAAGCGACTCTCCCTAGATCTGTTGCCTCCCAATGAGCAACCTATAAGGGTGGGCACAGAGGGCTTCTAAGTCCGCACATATGTCTCCAAAGTGCCCTTTGTCTGCCCTGCTGTGCCACATCCTGTTAACAAAATGAGCTTCTGCCTCCTGTTTCCTCTGGGGAGGCCATTTGGCACCTAGAATTCCAGGGTGTGGCTCTAAGTGGGCACCTGGCTGTGTGCAGTGTGAGGCCCGATCCTGTGGGGCCTGAGCTGGCCTCTGGGTAAGCACAGGGATGCCACATGGGGGGCAGGGCGGGCTGGTGCAGCTAGACCCAGCACGAGCCTGTTGCTAGGACACCAGCCAGCTTTCAAAGAACTCAGCTGAATGAGATGTTTTCTTGAGCAAAAGCTTCCTTGGAAATGTCACAGGGCAACACTGGGGAGGTTGGGCTTGGCCAGGCCAAGTGCTCAGTGGTGCCAAGAGGGACACTGGAGCCAGACTAGGAGAGGGCAGATGCTCTATCCCATCTGCCCTGCTGAGAGCCAGCCAGGCCCAGCCCTCCTGGCCCCTTACCCTCTTGTTCTGACTCACCTTGCTCCTGCCACAGCAACCTGGCCTTCACACTTTGCAGGTGGTCTGTGCCCTGCTGGGTGGCCCTTTTACTGTGTTTTCCCACTGCTTCTCAGCTTGGAGTGTCAGCTCCCCTGGATCTGTCCTGACTATACTTCCAGGCTCCTCCCTACCCTGGGTGTTGTCCTCACAGCCCTGAGATTCACTTGTGACTTCTAGGTGCCATGTCCTGGCATATAATAGGGGTGCAGTATTTGTTGGCAGAGTAGGTTTGGGATGCTGCCCAGTGAGTGGCCTATTGGGCCTGGAGTCTTCATTACCCACTAGACTGGGGTAGGGACATACGGCAGAGACATGAGACCCATCCCCCAGAAAACTGCCACAGCTTCACACGCTCCCCCCACTGGCCCTGTTGTACCACTGGACTCCTACCTAGTCCAGGTTTCAGGGGTCAGTGTCACCAATCCCAGGTGGCTGTGTGAGGTGGGCTTCCTCCTGAGTGCCTCACTTCCTGCTAAGGTCTGGAAAGCCCAAGCAAGTGGCCCTCTAATTATGACCGTCACACAGTGGCCATGGGGATGGAGGGGCATTTCCCAGTGCTCTGCAACCCCCCAGTCCGCAGGGCATTGCCAGCTTATAGCAGCCCAGAGCGATACTGGGCTCTATGGAAGGCCTCAGTTTCCCCATAATGGAGTGAGAGTAGGGGGTGTGTGAGAGGCAGCCCTGGAGGTGGAGACAGAAGTTGATGTGGAGGATAGCAACCTAGGGGCAGGCAGGGTAAAAAGCCAGGCGGCTCCAAGGGGCCTTGGCCTGGCAGCAGGGGCCCAAGGCCAGGTTTGGGGCAAGGGGCCATCAACTTGGCATGTTCTCTGCATTTCAGGTCTCCCACGAGTTTGCCATCAACTTCAACCCCACCAACCCCTTCTGCTCAGGTGAGTGCGCTCTGCCCGTATTTGTCCCGAGGGTAGGATGGCCTGGCTGTCTCCCTAGGGGGAGGAGGCAGGGTGCAGGTTTCTGCCCCTCTCTGATATGCATTCAGAATGACTCGTTCAAAGTGACAGGTGGGGATGAGCTAGAGTTTGGAGTCAGACAGTACTGGGTTCAAGGCCAGCTGCTGCCCTTTCCTGGCTACAGGGCCTTAGAGAGGTCCAGAGTGACAGCTCTCTGAGCCTTTGGCCTCTTACCAGGAGCTGTGAGCCCTGTTTACCTTACTTCCCTAGGTGGCCGGGTGAGAATGACAGGGAGAATGATAGGACCCACGGCCAGGAAGGCCATGCCATCTAGGAGGAAGAGGGCACTTACATATCTCTCCCTGCTGCCTATCTTGCTCCCCTGTTGGGAGGCCCAGCCTGCCCTCCAGCCCTTCAGGAAAAGCCATACCAGGTAGAAGCAGGCCTAGATGGTAAGTGGGTTAGACATTCACACCACCCCAGGCCTCTGAGGATTTCTGAGCCTCCCAGGGACATTTTAGCAACTGGGAAGGGAGGGGAGAGGAGGGCACCCAGGAGGGTATGAAAGAGACTCAGTATCAGGAGGCCCTCCAGCCTAAGATTTGGCTTGGACCATAGCATCTACCTTCTCTGGGGAGCCCCCAAACTAGGCCAGATTTGTACTCAGAAAGGCAATCCATGGAGGATTTCTAGCTTGTGGACATCTAGACATGTGGCCTTGTGCTCCTGCAGGGATCTGTCTGGTTTGGGGTTAGTCTCCAGAGACTTTGTCAAGTAAGTTGAGCAATTACCATCCTGTTCAGAGGCCTTCCAGGTAGGAGCACAGGGCAGTGGTATATTTGTGGGCTCCTAAGAGCAGCTATTATTAAGCACTTAGGATGTCCCCACCCCAAGCCAACACTGGAGAGTATCCAGAGTAGTCCACATGGCTTCCCATAGTCACTGCAGGCTTTGCCAAGCCCCTTCCCTGGGAAGGGCCTGCCAGACCATCATGCCAATCACTCAAGAATGTGTAGATTATTGGTGCTATGGGCAGACAAGGAGATAGGACCCACAGCCAGGAAGTGGCCAAGGCAGGATTCCAGCTCAGGACTATGTGACTTCACATTAGGGGCTCTGGATTTTTACCATCCCGCCCTGCCTTGGGGGCATCCAGTCTCCTGGGCATTACCTTAGCAGCAGTGAGGTACCAATAGGAGGCACAGAGCTGGGAGGCTCTGGCCTGATCTAGACTCTTTTTCCAAGCTAGGTGTGGATGGTATCGCCCAGGCATACTCGGCCTGCCTGCCCCACATCCGCTTCTACGGCCCCACCAATTTCTCCCCCATCGTCAACCACGTGGCCCGGTTTGCAGCTCAGGCCACGCAGCAGCAGACAGCCACGGTGAGTAGGTGGCTCAGGCATGTACCTGCAAGGATGGGCCTGGCTGTGACTAGGCACCCCCCTGACACAAGGGAGGGCCAGGCTAGGTAGGGTCTGTGCTTTATAACCTCCTGCTCTCTTGGGGCTAGTGAAGGGGATGTTCCATCTTCCCTTGGTTCTAAAAGCCTAGATGAGATGAAGCCTCAGTTTACCTGTTTAGTAATGTGGTTGGACCAAGCTCAGCAGGATAGGTCCCAGCTTCGCAGAGCCCATATTCAGGAAGCAGTTTCATACATGCTTAACAGGAAGCAGGGAGGCCTCTCCAGGGTGAGGTACTTGCTACTCCCAGGACAGATGGAAAGTAGGAGATGGTCCCTCTCAGACCACCTGGGGCCAAGCCCCTGCCTCACACTGAGGGTCATGAGGTCAGGGCCATGGTAGCCTGCCTGAGGCTAAGACATGGCATCTGGAATATATGGCAAAGGGCAATAGTTGGCATCCCTGGTCCCCCACCCCCACCTTCATGAGAGGCCCTGGTCTCACACTGCAGCTTGAGTTGAGGGACTTCTTCCTCTCTCCTGAAGGCAGTGCCTCTGACATCACCTCTGCCCTCTCCTGACTCCAAGGATCTGACTGGGCCTGATAGTAGGACTTGCCGGGCCCTGCCTCCAGCCTGCTCTTCACACTCAAACTATATGGCAGGCACCTACCTAGCTCTGAGGTGGCAGATTCTGGTCCAGGCCAAGCAAACCTAAGTCCATTTCCCTCCTGGCTGCCAGCCCTGGGGAGACCTCAACAAAACCCAGCCCCTGCCTTGGGTTCAACTTCCAGTGAAAGGGAAAGGAGGCTGGAGCTTTTGGCTCTACTCCAAAATATGATTCTGCATTTTTCCATTTGCCCATTGCCAAGGCCCCTGCTGTCTGTCACCATGAGCCCGGGGCCGTCAGAGTGCACCACTGTGTCCGAGTGCAGATGGGAGTACTAGTAGGGGCTGTCTTGAGGGCCGTAGTTTTGGGATTGAATGAAGTAACACAGCGTCCGGCACCTAAAAGACCTGAAGGACAGGCCAGCAGAGTTCACTGGAGAGTAGCCTAGGAAAGACAGCACCAAGTGCTGAGGTGGGCCCAGGGAGGGTGGTGGTCACCGGTTGGGGAGTGAGGGGTGCTGGTCACCTCTTTGGTGGGAGGGTGATCAATCCATCAGTTGCAGTCCACAGCTTTGCAGCTGAGACCTCTTTCCCTCTTGTGAAATGGGAGTAGCCAGCCTCTATGGGAGGTGAGGATCTGGACCACCTAAATGATCAGTGGCTCAGAAAGGCCTGGGAGAGGCACTTTTCTTAGTTCCTGGGGGTCCGAGGTAGAACAGCTTGGAGAGGGCAGAGCAAGAGGCAGCAGCTCGCAGCTTCCACTCCCTCCCCTCAGGATGCCGGGCCAAGGCCCCACCTGGTCTCTTAGCAGCCAGAGCTCTCTCAAAAGGATTCAAAACAAAGCCTGTTTTTTCCTCCTGGAGAAACAAGTGGGGCGGGAAACAGGAACGGAATCCCAGCACTGGTGCCAGGGTCTCTCACCTCCCGCACCTGCCCTGCCTGGGGAGGACCCAGCCGGCGTTGGAGTCCTGGCAAGAGCTAGGCCTGAGTCCACGGGACTTCCGGTCGGAGGGTGGGGGGCGGGCCCTAGGGAAGACCAGGAAAGGTGATTTTTTCCCCTAGTACTCAGGATTGAACCCAGGGCTACTCTACCACTGAGCTATATCCCCAATCCTTTTATTTTGAGACAAGCTGTCACTAAATTGCCTGGAGTGGTCTTAAATTTGCAACCCTCAAACTATAGCTTCCAGGGTAGCTGGGATTATAGGGATGCACCATCACACCTGGCACAAAGGGTTTCCGTGTTCTGCAGAACAGCTGCTGAGGCCTCCTAGAGAGGAGAACTTGACCCTGAGTCTGAGCAAAAGGACGTGAGGCCCAAGCATGAGACATCTGGTTCAGATCTTCTGGTCATCCAAGCTGCCTTTTTTTTTTTTTTTTTTTTACTATTTTTTTTTTAATTTTATTTTAAAGACAAAAGAATGGAGACATATGAACCAGAAAAGCCATAAACAATACAGAAAATACAAAGTTATACAGAATAAAGTAGGGAATTAGAACTGGATGTTGTATTACATAGTTATCTTCACATTAGTTAACACAAAAACATTAAAGGAAATACCAAATTATAGATAAGATAGTAGGGAATTTGCACTGGATG